>JAODAL010029947.1:0-50787 GCA_025379985.1 Phyllomedusa bahiana | reverse complement strand
CAGTGACGATAAAAAAACAAATTGTTTGATATGTACCCCGACCGCATTTGGGGAGCCGGGTGAAAAAGGGGTTTACATCTCGGGAGAAAGGGCGTCACTTGCGCGCGGCAGCGGCGCACCCAGCAAGTGGGTTGGGGGCCATTGGGTCAGCGGGGAAACAGCAGTGTGGGTGGGGACCCAAAGGGCCCCAGGGGTAGAAAACCCGTTCGCGGGTCCAAGTAAGTAGGGGCAAAAGGGGGGGCCAGCGAGGCACGGCGTTTGTAGTCACCGTGCGACTTTGGGCGTAAAATCAGCTACTCTGCGTGTGGCGTTCTTTGCAAAGAACCGAGGAGCCGAATTGGGTATATGTAGAACGGGGGCAGAAAGTGAAGCGGGGCCAGGGGCTAACTTTGGCACCACGGCCCTGCGCAACAAATGCCGTCCCCATCCGGGGGCCTGGGAAAACGGGGGCTCAGATGTGGGGTCCATCCTCCCCGCCCAGCAACGCACACAGCGCCCAGGGGCATCTGCCATTGCAGCCAGTCAAGGCTCCCCACCCGCGAAGGGGCTTTTCTCTTTGACATCATCTCCCGGTCCAGATGCCCCCTGCCCTCGCACTTGCCCCAGCGGGTTTTCACGAGGCGATTGAAAAAAGGACAACAGTACCCCAACCATCCTAAGGTGCAAAACTCCCTACTCCTGCCCAAAGTTTTGTGCTGCAGTCCCTCCCTTTCCAAAATGGGGGGACTCTGCACCGTTCAGAGAACAAAGGCTTGTGCCGAGCGGATGGAGATTCCAAGCCGAAATTTCTTTTCCAAAAACGCAGTACCAGCGCTTCATAAATATGTAGAACAAAGGTAGGCCAACATGCCCCTTTTGGCCCCCCTGGGTTTAATGTCTTCCCGGGCCCCGGCACACCAACAATTGGAAGGAGACCCGCTTTCCCCCCTCCCGTTGTCAAATGCGGTTGGGGCCAATGTCCGCCTCCTCCTCCCCCAAACCACCACCATCCACCTCCACAAGTACTGCTCCATCATACCACATGTGTAGGGCACAGCAGTGTCACGCATTTACACCTGGCTTGCCTCGGCGAACGAAGTCACAAAAGGGGAAACTGCTCCGCGTCATGCAAGCAAGAAGTCGATGTGTTGCTTTCTCCGCGCCAACTGCACATCGGAACCATGGTGATGGACAATGGGATAAACCCATGGTGTCCGCCGCACCGAGGAGGGATGGTCCATGCGCCCTGCATGGCGCACGTATTGAAAAGGTTGTGAAAAGGTTCCTGAAGTCTTCCACCGATCTTCAGAAGATTCTGAAAATGGCCAGGAAACTGTGCATGCACTTCATCCATTCCTACAAACCCCAGGAACACCCTCCTCAGTTGCAGTTGAGAATGGCCTCCCCCAACACACTCTGATATGCGATGTTTCCACCCGTTGGAATTCCAGCCTGCACATGTTGGACCGACTGTATGAACAGAGAAAGGCCTTTAAACGATTTTTTTGATGATCCAGGGGGACAGGAGTACTCCCTGGGGTAACTTTGATGTCAGCCAGTGTAGCCCCATGCGTGACACCTGCCGTTTGTTGAGGCCATTCGAGGAGGTGACGTTATTTGTCAGTCACCAGGACTATGGGATGAATAACGTCATTCCACTGCTTCATGTCCTGGAACTGGAGATGTGGCGACTACATCTCGCGGCCAAATGAGTCCGCCGGGGACTGAAATGGAGGAGGAGAGGAGAGGAACATTGGAGCAGAAGCATTGTCTGGTGAAATGATGGATTTTCTACCCAGGTGACAAGAGAGGAGGAGCAAGAGCAGTGGAGGAGGTAGATGGAGATGAGGAAGACGAGGCAGATGACCCCCAAGTACCGCGGCAGTATACAGTGGAGATGAAGGAAGGGGGCCCCCCGGAGTCACTTGTGCAGATGGCCCGCACATGCTGATTTGCCTGGCTAGTGACAGCTGAATAGTCAGCATCCGGCAGAGGGATGACTTCTGGGTCTCCACCCTATTGGACCCTCGCTACCGGTCCAAAATGGGAGCCTTTTTCCCCGCTATTGAGAGGGAGGACAGACTCAAATAACTATAGGGAAATCCTCCGTAGTCAGTGGCCGCTGCCTATGTGCGGCATCGTCCCTCTCTGACAGGTCTGACCGGGGGGTTCCTCAGTGCTCACGTACTAATGCAACTGGTGCGGGGTGAAGGTGGGGGTGTAGGAGAAGTACCAGTTCCATCAGCAGAAACTTAATTCTGGAGTCACTGATGAGCAGCTTCCTTCCCCCGCCTAGTGAGGCGGGCAGCCCCCAGCAGCGCAGCAGGGGACCTTGAGCGTCCCTGAACCAAAGGTGGGGGCCCTACTGGGAAAGCACTCTGTCACCCCAGTTAGAAGATCCGTGGACAACGGGGCACCCAAAAAGGATGTGGGCCGAAACCTCCCAAGTTTGCGTGGAAAAACTGTCCTTCGGGCCATATGTGGCATCAGAGGGGGTTCAGTGCGGGGGGGCCATGTTCCCCCAAGGAAACCCGCTTGTCCATGGGAAATTGGAATGACTGACCTTTTCAAATGAATCAGGGCGTGGATGGCCGGTTTTCCCCAAAACACCAATGCCTTGGGCGTCATTTGGGTTTAAAAACTACCTGCCTAGCCACTATTTGAGCCCCCCCCGCCCGATGCCACACATCTGCTGACAGTTTTTCCAGCTGCCTACCACCATCTTTACCAGGGGGTGGGATTGCCCCCCCCACCTCAACGTTTATTGGCCACCCCTGACCTCAGCTGCTGCTGCTGTTGTTGTGCTGCGGTCATCAAAACACGTTCATTGGCCCCGCGGACCCCATTGCTGTGCCGTTTCCCTCCACATGATCATTGTGCCCTCTGTGGGCCCACTACTGTCCCTTGCCACCTCCAAAAGGATTGTGCCATGCCTACCCATGCGCGCTGTGACTGCGTCGTGACCTCCACTCTCTGTCATTGTGCCACTCTGTGGCCTACTACTGTTTTGCCCCCCCAGAAGTCATTGTGTACTGTCTGACCTCATCTGCTGCTTTTGGCTGCTGCCCTGACTACACACTCTGTATTGGCCCCCTGTCGACCTCATGCTGCTGCTGTGGCTGCTGCCAGACCCAAAACACTGTGTCATTGTGTCACTCTGTGGCCCACTCCTTTTTTTTTGCCACCTCTGAAAACATTGTCCACTGTCTGACCCCCATGCTGCGCTGCCGTGACCTACAACTGTGTCTTTAGCCCCTGTCTGACCTCAGTGGCTGTGGCTGTGCCACCTACACACTTTCATTTTGCCACGTCTGACCTTATGCTGCGCGTGGGGCGCCTTGACCTACCCCTTGTAATTGTGCCACTGTTGACCCCATCTGCTGCGTGGTGGCCCTGACCTACACACTGTGTCATTGTGCCATCGTGGGCCTACTCCTTTTTTTGCACCCCAGAAAGTCATTTTTGCCCCGTCTGACCCCATGCAGCTGCTGTGGCTGCTCCCCGGACCTACACACGTTCATTTCCCATCTGTGGCCCCTCCCGTTTTTGCCCCTCCCGAATGTAATTGTGCCCGTCTGACCCCATGCTGCTGCTTTCTGTGACCTACAACTGTGTCTTTTGTACTTTGACCTATGGCTGCGTGGGTGCTGCAGTGACCTACACATTCTGTCATTGTGGGACTGTTGACCAATGCTGCTGCGTGGCTGCGCCGTGACCTCACACTCTGTCATTGTGCCACTGTCTGACCCATGCGCTGCTGTGGTGCTGCCATGACCTACCATGTGTCATGTGCCCCTTTGTGGCCCACTCCTTTTTTTGCCACCTCTAGGATGTCATTGTGCCCCTGTCTGGGCCTCATGCTGCTGCTGTGGGCTGTGCCGTACCTACACCTTGTCATTTGCCACTGTCTGACCTTTTGCTGCTGCTGTGGGGTGCTGCCTGACCTACACACTCTGTAATTGTGCCACTGTCTACCCCATGTGCTTGTGGCGGCCCCGACCTACACACTGTTCATTGGCACTCTGTGGCCTACCCTTTTTTTGCCACCTCTAGAAAGTCATTGTGCCACTGTTACTCAGCTGTGCTGTGGCTGCTGCCCTGACCCTACAACTTTCATTGTCCACTTGTGGCCTTCCCTGTTTTTGCCACTCCAGAATGTCATTGTGCCACTGTTGACCCCCATGCCTGCTGCTGTGACCCCCACTGTGTCTTTGTGTATGTTGCCTCATCTGCTGCTGGGCTGCTGCATGACCTACACCTCTGTCATTGTGGCACTGTCTGAAACCCAATGCTGTGCTGTGGCTGCTGCCGGACCTACACACCGTCATTGTGCCACGTCGACTCAGGAGCTGTGGGTGCTGCCCTGACCTACAAAAACTGTGTCATGTGCCACTCGTGGCCCCACTCCTTTTTTTTTCCACCTCTAGGGTGTCATTGTGCCCCGTCTGACCCCTGCTGCTGCTGTGGGTGCTGCCATGACCTACACACTGTGTCATTGGTTTTACTCTGTGGCCTACTCCTTTTTTTTTTCCCCCCAGAATGTATTGTCCACTGTTGACCCATGCTGCGTGCTCCGTGCCCACACCTGTGTCATTGTCACTGTTGACCTCATGCTGCTGCGGGCTGTGCCTTTCTACACACAATATCATTGTGCCACTGTCTGCTCATGCTGTGCTGTGGGTGCTGCCGTGCCTACACACTCTGTCATTTTGGCACTGTCTGCCTCAAGCTTCTCTGTGGTGCTGCGTGACCCACACACTCTTTTATTATGCCACTGTCTGACTCATGCTGCTGCTGTGGCTGCTGCCAGCCTACACATATGTCATTGTGCCACTCTTGGGCCCACTCCTTTTTTTGCCCCTATAGAATGTCTTGTGCCACTGTCTGACCTCATGCTGCTGCTGTGGGTGCTGCCGTGACCGACACCTTGTCATTGTGCCCCCTGTCTGACCCCATGCTGCTGCTATGGCTGCTGCTGGACCTACACACTTGTCATTGTGCCCCTGTCTGACCTCGTGCTGCGGGCTGCTGCCCGGACCTAAAAAAATCTGTCATTGGCTACTGTCTGACCTCGGCTGCGTGTGCGCCATGACCTACCCAAATGTGTCATTTTCCACTCTGTGGCCTACCCTTTTTTTGCCACTCTAGAAGCATTGTGCCACTGTCTGACCTCATGCGCTGTGGGGTGCTTCCGGCCTTTCACACTCTGTCATTGTGCCACTGTTGACCCCATGCTGCTGCTGTGGGCGCGTGACCTACACACTCTGTCATTGTGCCACTGTCTGACCTCATGCTGCTGCTGTGGGTGCTGCCCGGATACACACTGTGTATTGTCCCCTGTCGACCTATGCTGCTGCTTTGGCTGCGCCCTGACTACACACTGTGTCATTGTGCCCTCTTGGCCTATCCTTTTTTTTTCCACCTCTAGAAGTCTTGTGCCACTGTCTGACTCATGATGTTGCTTTGCTGCTGCCGTACCTAAACCCACTGTGTCATTGTCCCCCCTTGTCCTACTCTGTTTTTGCCACTCCGAATGTCATTGGGCACTGTCTAAATCAGCTGCTGCTTTCCGTAACCACACACTGTTCATTGTGCCACTGTCTGACCCCAGGCTGCGGTGGTCGTCTGACCTACCACTCTGTCTTTTTGCCACTGTCGACTCATGCTGCTGTGCTGTTAATGCTTTAACTTCACACTGTGTCATTGTGCAAAACCCTTTTGGGCCCACTCTGTTTTTTCGACCCCAACCAGATGTATTGTGCCACTCTCTGGCTCAAGGCGCTGGGCTGCCCCCGCACCCCACACTCTGTGATATGTTCCATTGAGCCCTCAGCTTTTTTTTTCCGCTGTCGCTGCCATGACTTATCAGGTACATTCCCCCTTTTTTTGGTCATTTTTCCCCCTTTTAAATGCCCAAGGGGAATTTTTTAGTGATGATTTAAGAGCGGCGGCAGTCGTGCGTTCTACTAAAAACACAACATTGTATAAGCCAAACCAAGCCCCTCTGCATATTTAGCATGAAACAACGTTCTACAGCACCTGCACTCTGTACAGCCTGGAAATAGCTGTTTTTTAATGTGATTCCTCCCGAAGTAATTCGGAACAAAGTTATTTTTGTCAGGAAATTCGGCAAAGTCACCAAATCGAATTTTTGAGAAATTCGCCCATCTCTATTCATGACGTGTGCCAGACAAGGGATGTGCTCCAGCCTACCGATCTTACGGGCGGCCAGCAGATTTCGGCCATTATAGCACACCACCTTGCAATCCCAGCATCGGTGTGGCCTTTTTTGGCCAAATGTTCCCTCCATTTCAACTCATGCATTCGCTGCATGTGACTAGACATGTTGGTGGTGGTTAAACACCTAAGATTCTTACCTCTACTGATGCGTTTACGGCAAAGGCGGCATATGACATCACTGGGTGAATCAAAGGCTTGCTCGAAAAGGCCCAGGCTTGAGTGGTCCTGGACCTTTTCGACGGCGATAAGCGATTGGGCGTCAGAGCAGACAAAATCATCCTCTTTGGCCTCTTGATCTTTTGAAATGCCTTCTGACCCCAACCACATTATGTCATCAAAGAGGTCTTCAGAAAATAGATTTTCCACACTGGTGGGTACACGAGTTGACATTTGGGCTGCCTTCGCTTCATGTTGGATGGATGCTGACGATGCTGATGACGACATTTGTGGCCGTGGCTGGGAGGATGAGGAGGTAAGACTGCTGGATGCAGGTTGCATTAACCACTGAAGAACAGATTGGCGACGCTGTTCGTTACTGAGATTCACAGGGCCCGGACCCAGCGAGGACAGGCCTGATTCTCCTGCAACCCACGATCCGCTGGCTTGCCTGTTGTTGCCAGCACTGGAAGGAGCACCTTCTCTCGTACCTCTACCTCTATGTCCTACACCCCTCTTTACTCGCTTACCACCTGCATTTCACACCATGTTCAAAAAGATAAAAATTTAAGAAGGTATGGAAGAGTTTTTGACAGTCTCTTATTAAAAGACGGCAAATCACAGCTATTCTTAAATCCCTCTAATTTCCTATAGCCAACTAGGATTAGACACTGAATTGTTTCTAGCGAATACCTGTGAAATGCTGTCTGGTGGAAGAACCGTAAGACAAAATCAACAGTGTTCTTCCTTCAGTCCCAGGGATTTACAACTGCCCTGTAGGACTAGGAATTGATAGTTTTCAACAAATTATCATACAAGTGCGCTATCTGCGCCAAATTGAGATTCACCGAGCGCAATAAAAATATTAAGAAGTTACACGGATGAGAAATTGCGTTTTTTGCAGCAATGACAAACGAGAACAGTTACTAGAAAATTTTTCTATCAAAATTGTCATACAACGTGGCTATTTGAAAAAAACTAGGGCCGCACCACGTGCAATACAGCTATTTAAAAGTTATACGGATAACAAACGGTGGTTTTTGCACCAATGAAATACACCAACAGTAACTACAAAATTTCTGTATCCAAATTTAAGTACAAGGTGGCTATTTGAAAAAAACTGGGGCGAACCAAAGTGCAATACAGCTATTTAAAAGTTATACGGATAAGAAAAGGTGGGTTTTGCACCTATGAAATACACCTGCAGTTACTAGCAAATTTCTGTATCCTAATATAAGTACAAGGTGGGTCTTTGAACAAAACTGGGCTGCGCCAAAGTGAAAAACACCTATTTAAAAGTTATACGGATAAGAAAAGGTGGGTTTTGCACCTATGAAATACACCTGCAGTTACTAGCAAATTTCTGTATCCTAATATAAGTACAAGGTGGGTCTTTGAACAAAACTGGGCTGCGCCAAAGTGAAAAACACCTATTTAAAAGTTATACGGATAAGAAAAGGTGGGTTTTGCACCTATGAAATACACCTGCAGTTACTAGCAAATTTCTGTATCCTAATATAAGTACAAGGTGGGTCTTTGAACAAAACTGGGCTGCACAAAATAAAAGGTACAATTTAAAACTAACTACTACTTTAGATACAAGCGCCAGGTGTTTCAGGGAACAAGCTGCACAAAGATCGTCGGAGGAAATCTCCTGCTGCAATCCTCTAATAGAGATAAAAAAATGTATATATATAAAAGACGATCGCGCTCTGTTCGCTGTATAAGGTACCAACTTAATCACAAACAGTCTCCAAATAATCAAATTCCAAAATATGCAACCCCCATGCAAATAGTATAAAACAGTGTAAAACACACCTGTAATAGTGCAAACGCTTCCTTCACTAGATGCTCACATCAGCCGGGAACCTCGCACTAATCCAGGTTTCTGTCCACTTCAATCTTCAGTTGGTGGATTTGTCAGAAATAATATATAAAAAACATACAAACAGTGTGGTGTGTTCACCTCTGATATTCTTAGTTCACATGTTTTGATCAAAAAATGTTTAAGCCACCCACGGCTTACAACTGCCCTGTAGGACTAGGAATTGATAGTTTTCAACAAATTATCATACAAGTGCGCTATCTGCGCCAAATTGAGATTCACCGAGCGCAATAAAAATATTAAGAAGTTACACGGATGAGAAATTGCGATTTTTGCAGCAATGACAAACGAGAACAGTTACTAGAAAATTTTTCTATCAAAATTGTCATACAACGTGGCTATTTGAAAAAAACTAGAGCTGCACCACGTGCAATACAGCTATTTAAAAGTTATACAGATAACAAACGGTGGTTTTTGCACCAATGAAATACACCAACAGTAACTACAAAATTTCTGTATCCAAATTTAAGTACAAGGTGGCTATTTGAAAAAACTGGGGCGAACCAAAGTGCAATACAGTTATTTAAAAGTTATACAGATAAGAAAAGGTGGGTTTTGCACCTATGAAATACACCTGCAGTTACTAGCAAATTTCTGTATCCTAATATAAGTACAAGGTGGGTCTTTGAACAAAACTGGGCTGCGCCAAAGTGAAAAACACCTATTTAAAAGTTATACGGATAAGAAAAGGTGGGTTTTGCACCTATGAAATACACCTGCAGTTACTAGCAAATTTCTGTATCCTAATATAAGTACAAGGTGGGTCTTTGAACAAAACTGGGCTGCGCCAAAGTGAAAAACACCTATTTAAAAGTTATACGGATAAGAAAAGGTGGGTTTTGCACCTATGAAATACACCTGCAGTTACTAGCAAATTTCTGTATCCTAATATAAGTACAAGGTGGGTCTTTGAACAAAACTGGGCTGCACAAAATAAAAGGTACAATTTAAAACTAACTACTACTTTAGATACAAGCGCCAGGTGTTTCAGGGAACAAGCTGCACAAAGATCGTCGGAGGAAATCTCCTGCTGCAATCCTCTAATAGAGATAAAAAAAATGTATATATATAAAAGACGATCGCGCTCTGTTCGCTGTATAAGGTACCAACTTAATCACAAGCAATCCCCAAATAATCAAATTCCAAAATATGCAACCCCCATGCAAATAGTATAAAACAGTGTAAAACACACCTGTAATAGTGCAAACGCTTCCCCAGAGATTCTCACTAGATGCTCACATCAGCCAGGAACCTCGCACTAATCCAGGTTTCTGTCCACTCCTATCTTCAGTTGGTGGATTTGTCAGAAATAATATATAAAAAACATACAAACAGTGTGGTGTGTTCACCTCTGATATTCTTAGTTCACATGTTTTGATCAAAAAATGTTTAAGCCACCCACGGCTTACAAAGTGATCTCAAGGCGGGTGGTCCTACGCTATCTTTACCTCTCAATAGAGCCAAATTCAGACTTTTCATAGGGTCAACCGACCTCCATTATCCAGAGAGAAAAATAAAAAAAAAACAACCTTGCAAACATGCTGCACTGATGGTTTCCTGCACTCCGCCCACCTTCACAGGCTGTTATATCAGTGCAGCATGTTTGCAAGGTTGGTGTTTTTTTATTTTTCTCTCTGGATAATGGAGGTCAGTTGACCCTATGAGAAGTCTGAATTTGGTTCTATTGAGAGGTAAAGATAGCGTAGGACCACCCGCCTTGAGATCACGTTGTAAGCCGTGGGTGGCTTAAACATTTTTTTATCAAAACGTGTGAACTAAGAATATCAAAGTTTTTTTCATGTATGATAGATAGCATAAATGCTTCTTTGGAGGGTTCCATGTATTGTATAGCCCCTTCACCGCTGATACGCTCCAGCCGGCAGCGTGCGGGATCCACACATACAGGCTAACAGACTAGAGTGACGTCACTAAGGCTGTAGCTAACGAAAGCCGAGCAGGCATACAAGGCCTCTAATGAGAGACACTGAAACACTGATGATGAACAGGAAACGCCGTTCTATGCAAAACGAGGTCATGTGATTTTTCCAGCCAATGACAACCATACACATCACAGTCATGACGTCACACACCCAGCTCACCCTGCTCTATGCTCTAAGCTGATTTGCTGACCGTCAAAATTACAGGAAGCGCCGAAAATGGCGCGATAGTAATAGATTATGCGCAGATTCTCACCTAAAATATCGCGTGATCGGAAATTTACGATCAACCTAAAAACCGTGCCGATTTCAACTTTATCAATTATAATCGCTCATCT
The DNA here is from genome assembly GCA_025379985.1 of Phyllomedusa bahiana. Lineage (NCBI taxonomy): Eukaryota > Metazoa > Chordata > Amphibia > Anura > Hylidae > Phyllomedusa > Phyllomedusa bahiana. The sequence goes on along the minus strand of JAODAL010029947.1, from coordinate 40,252 downwards.
ATATATATATATATATATATATATATATATATATATATATATATATATATATATATATATATGTATATATACATACACATTATTGAAAGTGGTGTTATAAGTCACGTCAGATAGCAGAATCACCAGAGTCTGCCGCAAGGCCTACAGACTGGTGCGATGGGAGATTCTCAGGTCGCTACCCCTGAAGCGACTTGCTTGCAGTGGCGGCCAGAGTGAAATGTGGTACCAAATTGAGAGACAAGAACATAGTGGAAGACAGGCGAAGAGGTCAGGGCAGGTGACAGGCAATGTAGTCAATAGTAAAGGGCGGAAGGTCAGGTACATGGAATAGGCAGGAGACACCAGTACGTCTTTCTCTCTCTCTAAACTACACCAACAGACTGGCAAGGACAAGGAGGAATAGGAAACAATAAATAGGGTCAGCACCCTGTGATTAACCAATTACCTGCGTGCTGGCCCTTTAAATTTCACATTGCTGGTACAAGCGCCCTACAGTGCAGCTGTGCGCGCACACAGCAGAGGTTTGCAGCGGAGCAGAAGCGGGGAGAGGTGAGTAACCACAGGCTGAGGCAGGGGGAGCATGAGCAGCGGCTGCCGGAGCAAAGCGTGGTACCAAATAGAGAGACAAGAACATAGTATGGAACAGGTCAAGAGTAGTGATGAGCGATTACGTCGACTATCGTCATCGGGTTGATAGTCGATATCGTCAATTATCAAGACGATATCGGATAGTCGATAATAGATTATCGCCGATAACCATTAAAGTCTATGGGAGAGGAATACCACCTTCATTCTTACACCCAAACAGGGCTGGAGAAGCTGGAATTAACATCCACAACAGTAAAATTGATACGTGCAACATCTTAGGCAACACACGTAGGTTATAAAAGCCACAGAAAAAAAGTCACAGACCATTCACTATCCCTGTCTTGTACCACAGCATGACCCTTAAACCTGCATGACCCACAGATTAAAAAGTGCCAGAAGGAAGCATTATTTGAACCATCATTTTACTTGAACTGGACATTGACTATGCCTGTCCTGGAACGCCGCATGACCCTTAAACCTGTCTGACCCACAGATTAAAAAGTGACGAAAAAAGGAGTCTTTCAACCACCATTCTAGTTTCACTGGACATTGACTATATCTGTCCTTTACCACAGTATGACCATTAAACCTATCTGACCAACAGATTAAAAAGTGCTGGAAAAAGGAGTCTTTCAACCACCATTTTAGTTTCACTGGACATAGACTATCCCTGTCCTGAGCCACAGCATGAGCCCCAAACCTGCATGACCCACAGATTAAAAAGTGCCGGAAAAAGGAGTCTTTCAACCACCATTTTAGTTTCACTGGACATTGACTATATCTGTCCTGTACCACAGTATGACCATTAAACCTGTCTGACCCACAGATTAAAAAGTGCCGGAAAAAGGAGTCTTTCAACCACCATTTTAGTTTCACTGGACATAGACTATCCCTATCCTGGGCCACAGCATGACCCCAAACCTGTATGACCCGCAGATTTAAACAGTGCCGGAAAAAGGAGTCTTTCAATCACCATTTTAGTTTCACTGGACATAGACTATCCCTGTCCTGAGCCACAGCATGAGCCCCAAACCTGCATGACCCACAGATTAAAAAGTGTCTGAAAAAGGAGTCTTTCAAACACCATTTTAGTTTCACTGGACATTGACTATATCTGTCCTGTACCACAGTATGACCATTAAACCTGTCTGACCCACAGATTAAAAAGTGCCAGAAAAAGGAGTCTTTCAACCACCATTTTAGTTTCACTGGACATAGACTATCCCTGTCCTGGGCCACAGCATGAGCCCCAAACCTGCATGACCCCAAGATTTAAAAAGTGCCGGAAAAAGGAGTCTTTCAACCACCATTTTAGTTGAACTGGACATTGACTATATCTGTCCTGGGTAACCTACATCTGTTCAAGTCTTCCTGTACCTCCCTTGTACAATTCAGAGGAATATTTGTATCAGCTATTTTGTACATGCAATTTTTTTAGTAGTTTAATTCTAGAAAACGAAATTTCTGTATTCAAATTTAAGTACAAGGTGGCTCTTTGAACAAAACTGGGCCGCACCAAACTAAAAAAAAACACCTATTTGAAATATATACGGATAATAGAAGGTGGTTTTTGCACCTATGAAATACACCTGCGGTGACTAGAAAAGTTCTGTATCCTATTGTCAGTACAAAGTGGGTCTTTGAACAAAACTGGGCTGTGCCAAAGTGAAAAACACGTAATTAAATTGTGTACTGATAATAATAGGTGGTTTTTGCACCTATGAAATACAACACCAATTTCTAGCAAATTTCTGTATGGTAATATAAGTGTCACGGTCCGCGCCGCGTTCCTGTCCTTCGCTGCGGCCTCTGCTGTCGCCATGAGCGCTCCTGTAGCCGCTGCTTACCCACCTGTGATTGCTGTGCGGCTTTCCCATGCTGGCCATGCTGCTCCTCCATGTTGGCTGCTGCCCTGTTTCCCTGTCTCTATAGAGGGCGGCGGCCACATCTTGCCTTCCTTTATTCCCACAGTGTGCTGTGGGGTTGGGCTTCCCCTGCCAATCCCCTTCCACCTGTGTGGTTATAAGCCTGCTTCTCCCCACACTCCCTGCTTGATCCTTGTGTTTTGTTGTCTCTTGTTCCTGTGTGTTGTCTTCATGTTTGTTAGTGGTCTGGTGTGCGCATGCTGTCTTGTGTCCTTGTGGTATCCCCTGTTTGGTTAGTCTCCATGTTGTTTCCCATGTGTCTGTCTGGATCTTTGTCTGTGAGTCTTTGCCATGTTTATGCCTTAGTTTCTAGCCAGAGTCCTAGTTTGTTTCTGCTTGTCCCTGTTTCCATGTCTGTGAGTTTCCTTGCCTTGCTCTTTGTCTGTGTTCTTGCCCTGGTCATGCCTTGTTCCCTTTTCGAGTTCTAGCTTAAGTCTCTGCTGGTCACTTGTCATGTTCTTGGTCTTGTCCAGTCTGTCTGTTTTGTTCCTTTGCCTTACGTTTAACTCTCCTGGTTGGCATCCGTTTTGTTCTGTCTTTGTCTGTCTGTACCTGCGCATATCTTTACTCCTAGTCTGATTTATGTTGGTCCCTTATCCTGTTGGTGCCTTGCATTGGCACTTCTGGCCGTTCTGGTCAGCTGCCACTGCTTGGGACTGCTCTGAGGTAGCACCTGGTGGCTGTTGGGGTCAGCCAACCTTACCATCAAAGGCTCTGTGAAGATGCCCAATGGCCACTTAGTTACGCCCCCTCGGAGCAAGCCCGGAAGTAAAGCCCGCTTTACCCGCTCAGCCGTTACAATAAGTACAAGATGGGTCTTTCAACAAAACTGGGCTGCGCCAAAGTGAAAAAAACCTAATTAAATTGTGTACGGATAATAATAGGTGGTTTTTGCACCTATGAAATACAACAGCAATTACTAGCAAATTTCTGTATGGTAATATAAGTACAAGATGGGTCTTTCAACAAAACTGGGCTGCGCCAAAGTGAAAAAAAACCTAATTAAATTGTGTACGGATAATAAAAGGTGGTTTTTGCACCAATGAAATACACCTGCGGTGACTAGAAAAGTTCTGTATCCTATTGTAAGTACAAAGTGGGTCTTTGAACAAAACTGGGCTGCGCCAAAGTGAAAAAACACGTAATTAAATTGTGTACTGATAATAATAGGTGGTTTTTGCACCTATGAAATACAACAGCAATTACTAGCAAATTTCTGTATGGTAATATAAGTACAAGATGGGTCTTTCAACAAAACTGGGCTGCGCCAAAGTGAAAAAAAAGCTAATTAAATTGTGTACGGATAATAAAAGGTAGTTTTTGCACCTATGAAATACACCTGCGGTGACTAGAAAAGTTCTGTATCCTATTGTAAGTACAAAGTGGGTCTTTGAACAAAACTGGGCTGCGCCAAAGTGAAAAACACGTAATTAAATTGTGTACTGATAATAATAGGTGGTTTTTGCACCTATGAAATACAACAGCAATTACTAGCAAATTTCTGTATGGTAATATAAGTACAAGATGGGTCTTTCAACAAAAATGGCCTGCGCCAAAGTGAAAAAAAACTAATTAAATTGTGTACGGATAATAAAAGGTGGTTTTTGCACCTATGAAATACACCTGCAGTGACTAGAAAAGTTCTGTATCCTATTGTAAGTACAAAGTGGGTCTTTGAACAAAACTGGGCTGCGCCAAAGTGAAAAACACGTAATTAAATTGTGTACTGATAATAATAGGTGGTTTTTGCACCTATGAAATACAACAGCAATTACTAGAAAATTTCTGTATGGTAATATAAGTACAAGATGGGTCTTTCAACAAAACTGGCCTGCGCCAAAGTGAAAAAAACCTAATTAAATTGTGTACGGATAATAAATGGTGGTTTTTGCACCTATGAAATACACCTGCGGTGACTAGAAAAGTTCTGTATCCTATTGTAAGTACAAAGTGGGTCTTTGAACAAAACTGGGCTGCGCCAAAGTGAAAAACACGTAATTAAATTGTGTACTGATAATAATAGGTGGTTTTTGCACCTATGAAATACAACAGCAATTACTAGCAAATTTCTGTATGGTAATATAAGTACAAGATGGGTCTTTCAACAAAAATGGGCTGCGCCAAAGTGAAAAAAACCTAATTAAATTGTATACAGATATTAAAACGTGTTTTTTGCACCTTTGAAATATACCTGCAGTGACTAGAAAAGTTCTGTATCCTATTGTAAGTACAAAGTGGGTCTTTGAACAAAACTGGGCTGCACAAAAGTGAAAAAAAAAGGTATTAAATCGTGTACGGACAATAAAAGGTGGTTTTTGCACCTATCAAATACACCTGCAGTTACTAGAAAAGTTCTGTATCCTAATATAACTACAGGCTGCACAAAATACAAGGTCCTATTTCACCAAAAACTGGCCAAAAACTGGTAATAAAAAGCCATTTCAATGCAGGTTCAAAGCAGTCTGCACAATATACACTCTCCTTTCAAAAGCCTGTCTGCCTGTCTGTCTGTGTTCGCCCCCCTCCGACCCCACCCTCCTCGGCTGTAAAGCGCTAGATGCTTCTTACAAAGTCTCGGCCTAACTAACTAAAAACTGAAATTCTCTATTCTACCTATGTTCTAATGTTCACAGCTAAAAGCATAGTTGTCTGTGTGAACAAAGAGAACGGTGTCACTGAGCTGTATTGAGGAGAAAGCTGACACACGTCCTGCTCTTATGAGACACACTAACACACTGATGCTGAACAGGAAGGGCTGTTCTATGTAAAACGAGGTCATGTGATTTTTCCAGCCAATCACAACCATACACATCACAGTCATGACGTCGCACACCCAGCTCACCCTGCTCTATTCTCTAAGCTGATTTGCTGGCTGCCAAAATGACAGGAAGCGCCAAAAATGGTGCGATATTAATAGATTATGCGCAGATTCTCACCTAAATTATCGCGTGATCGGAAAATTCCGATCAACCTAAAAACCGTGCTGATTTCAACTTTGGCGATTATAATCGCTCAACACTAGTCAAGAGGTCAGAGCAGGCGGCAGGCAGCATAGTCAATAACGAGCAGGAGGTCAGGTACATGAAATAGGCAGAAAAACCAGTAGCTCTCTCTCTGAATTACACGGAATTCCAAGGACAAGGAGGAAGAGGAAACAAAAAGTGCGTTCAGCACCCAGCGATTAACAAATTACTGGCTGGCCCTTTTAATTTCAGAAAGCTGCCGCGTGTGCCAGCACACAGCAGATTATTGCAGGGTAGCAGGAGCAGGGAGAGGAGAGTAACCACAGGCCAGAGCAAAGGGAGAACGAGCACGCCTGCAGCTCGGTGTGGTGGCCACAGCGCGACTCATGACAGTACCCCCTATTTAGGCCTCCCCTTCTTCTGAGAAAGTCTAAATCTCTTTACCAGGTCAGGAGCATCCACATTGTCCACTGGCTCCCAAGATGTCTTCTGACCCGAACCCCTTCAAGTCAACAAAATAATACCACTCCTCCCTAATAGTATTCTTAGCTAGGATCTGATATATTTAAAAACTATCACAAGATTCAGATCCAGGAGGCGGATGACAAAACTAGCACCAGCTTCAATTTCAATGGACCAGAGGTTTGAGAAGTGAGACATTGAAGGAGTTCAGGATGTGCATTGATGGAGGCAGGCAGAGCTTCTAGGCCATAGGGTTGATGTGCTGGATGACTTCAAATCACCCTAGGAAGCATGGACCTTGAGGCTGGGGATATTCAGACATATTTTGTAGACAACCAAACTTTAACTCCTGGTGAAATCGGTGGGGTCCTTCAACTTTTATCAGGCCAAAGCTTTGACTGACAGTAGACTTATAATAAACGCCACCTGGGATCACTCAGAGGGGAACTGGTTCACCATCATCTTCATGTGAATGGAGCACTGACTTGCAGGACTTGGGGTTCCCATCATAATATGGTGGTAGAGATAGACATAAGGTAGGAGCTGATGGAGTCAGAGGGATAGTCAGAGCATGACTAGCCACAGGAGGTGGAGCAGGTGTGACCAGAGGTAGGTGGGCTGCAGGATACTGCATAGCGTCCAGGAGTTGGTCAATATGATGACTCTGGTGGGCCACTATAGCTAAGATGTCCTTGGGTTCAGACAGTGGCACCCTGGTGCCATTAATGGCAATTCCATACTGTCACAAGGGTCTGGGATGTGGATCCACTGGACCACCACAAGCAGTTGTATAAGCCATGTCAGTGAGCGGAGTCTAAGGAGCTTCCCAGTCTTCAACAGAACCCGCCACAAGACCAGTTGGACCCATGCGGTGGGAGACTCCCAGGTAGGTCACTTGCTTTTGGTGGCAACCAGGTTGAAGCGTGGTACCAAACTGAGAAACAAGAACTTAATTGGAGACAGGAAGAAAAAAATAAAAACTCTCTCTTTTAACTACACCAATGGACTGGTAAGGAGAAGGAGGAAGAGAAAACAATAGGGTCAGCACCCGGCAATTAACCAATTACCTGTGTGCTGGCCCTTTCAATTTCACAGAACTGGTGCGCACGACCTAGGGAGTGGGTACTTGTGCTCCGGCACACAGCATAGGATCTCAGAGGAACAGGGGCAGGGAGAGGTAAGTGACCATGAAGCGAGGTAAGGGGAGCACAAGCACGTCCGAGGCCCAGCGTTGAGGCTGCGGAGTGACTTGTGACACATTCTATAATAGAGTTAAAATATATCTTTTATTATGCATATAATTTAAAGTAATGGTCCAAGAGAAAAGCTTGTATACAGCTCAACCAGTAGCAGCACACATTTAACAGGAAACTCCAATATAGATGAGGAATCAATAGAAACCAGCACTTGGTTTGCACAAAACATGTTACCTTAATTACAGGGAAAATTGTAAAAACACTCCTTTGTTGAAAGTTAAAGGGGTTTTCTCATCACAAGCTTTTGCAAACATAAGCTGTTTCTGTCTCTTACAGCTCCAAATCCAGGGGCAGGTCTCTCCTCGCAGTTGGTGTGTCTTCACTCACTGAGGAGTGGTGACATCATCATTCTGTGTGAGTAGTGGGAGAGAGAGGATGTCACATCTCTGCAGACCTCCTGCAGTGGTCAGTTCTTATGCCTGCAGAACTGTCACCTCCCTCCACAAGCTCCTTGTAACCAGAACACCTGGATTGGTGTAAACCATTATACATACAGCCTGAAATGATGAAACAAATGTGAGGAATGCACTCTGCTCTCCCTCTGTTATCAGGCAGGAAGTAGAGGGGAACAGACTGTAGAAGACTGTGTTATATGGGGGAGAGAGTGAATCTAGCAGCTAGAGACTCAGTAATTGCCCAGATACTTCACATAGAGCTGGGAGATGAGCATAGAGGAGCTCAGGAACTTTTTATTACATAGCCAACAGCAAGCACAAAAAGCTGTTTCACTTTCAATTTCCACAGATCAGAGGAGCACAATGTTCAGGCAGCCTATCACAGCACAGGGGCACGTTCCATCTAGGGGCTGTGTCCAATAGGGTTGAACTAAACATCAGGCAGCCAATCACCGCAATGGGGGCGTGGCTGCTGATTTAGTTCTAGACACACACAAGTAAGCTCATATCTGCTATACTAAATTATTTAGGTAATGCAAACCAATTGCAAAAGTGCCTTTTTTTACTGTCTCCATCATTACAAATATGATCTTTGTAGTGAGAAAACCCCTTTAAACAGATGTATTCCCAAATAAAAGTTAAAATAGGGTTTGCTTTAGACGTAGCACAATCTATCAGAAATCATTTCTTTATTTCTTTTTTTGACTATAGGTCTTTTTTGTGGCTCCATTTTGGGGTACGCATATATAGTATTTTATTTATATTATTTTATTGAGGTGTAAAAATATTCTACATTGCTTTTTATACAGTATATCTTTTATTTATTTTTTTTTAAAGTGTCATTTTAATTAATTGGGCTTCTTCTGTTTTTTCATTTTGATTTTTTTTCCTTTCTTTTAGTACACTGTAACAATCTTCTTCGCCTACCAGGGAATTTTGATCACTACATATTAAATATAAATTATCAGAATACCTGTGTCTTGTAATGCTATATTGCATGTACAAAGAGCCCATGCATTTATTAGGGCATATGTAAGGTTATATGCTAAAGAGCATTTTTGCAAGACAGCACTTGGAATCTTTGTAAGCTTCTTGACTTTCACTATATGACCATCATCCCCGTACAACAAAGGGTTGAAAAACATCCAGATATGACATAATGTGTTATGTCACTTCACCTGAAGCATACATTTATGGCGCCATGTGAGATGGGTATAAAATATTTAAAGGAAATTAAGGAATGTTATTTGACGCTTTTGCATGAAAGAAAATAATGTCACCACCTTGCCTTTAATACCAGCAGTACTGGAGAGAAATATCTTTTTTAAAGGGATTCTGTAGATTTAAAGACTGATGATAAATTAATATGTAATTAGCGAGGATTGATCTCAAGAAAGGTCTGCAGTGCTCCAAATGTCTCAGTTTTATCAGATACAAGTTACCCATCTTATGCAACATTAAGTATTACAGATAAAGCAGTAACAGAATGGGCGACATGTATAAATGGCATTTACGCCTGTTTTCTTGCGTATCCTGCGCCTCACCAGCTCGAATCCCCTGTCGGACGCAGGGATGTGATGTTAGGCGCAGCGTTCACCACTTTCGGATGCGCCTCACATGAAGGGGTATGTAATGGGCGCGGTGTGGGGCGGGACGCGGCGCGTTCGAAAACTCAGAGGCATGTACGATCGCGGGTCGGCAAAGTGCGGCGCATTGCAGCGCTCGCCAACTCCGACAGGCAGACCTGGTTGATTCTGGTCTAAATGATCCGGCGGAGGCGAAGTGAAGCGAGAAAGTAACATGAGAGGAAACATATAGAAGATCGCAAGAGAAATCTCGGCTCTCAGTGCCGTGAGGCATGGAGTATGAATAAAAAAAAATCGCCTTTATTAGGTGTAAAACATTCTCAGAAAAAGAGCTCAAACATAAAAAAAAAAATAAAAAAAATAAAAAAATAAATTTAAAAAAATCTAGAACGCCGTTACATCAGGAATTAGGATATTGGAAATTGCCGGGAAATACAGAAATTTTCAAATTCTGTAAACGCTTCTCATTGGGTTTCGGCAGAAACCAGCCAATTCAGAAAAGGAGCGACAGTGACCCATTATAACCTATGGAGGAGTATTGACCAACCAAATTCAATTGCGGGACAGTTTAAAATACAGTAAAATTGCAGAAAAGAACTGATTGGTTGAACTAGCCGGGGCTTGGCTATCCCGGCCAATCAGAATAGGAGCGACAGGGACCCATTATAACCTATGGAGAAATATTGACCAATCAAATGCAAAGGCAGGACAGTTCAAAATACAGTAAAAATGCAGAAAAGAGCTGATTAGTTGAGCTAGCTGGGGCTTGGCTATCCCGGTCAATCAGAGCGCGAGCTACTTGTCCCATTGTAGTCTATGGCCAGATCGGGGCAATGAAATCTCGGCGCCGTGCAGCATAGAGTATGATTAAAAAAATAATTTTTATTAGGTGTAAAATATTATCTGAAAAAGAGCTGAAACCTTCTAAAAACACAGTCAACCATTATAAGCTATGGAGAAGTATGGACCAATCAAATGAAAAGGCGGGACAGTTCAAAATACAGTAAAAAAGGCAGAAAAGAGCTGATTGGTTGAGCCGCCTGGCGGCAGATATGAATCCACCAATCATATGTAGTGCGTCTATTTTGAATGGAGAAAGAAGGGCGCGATAGAAGGGCCCCCTAAAAGTTATTACTGTCTATGGGAAATATTCTCTTTACTGTGATTGGTGGGGGGAAGAGGGGCTCGTCCAGCTTAGCCAATCAAGCGGCTGAGCTACCTTCTCATAGATTTCTAGGGGGAAAAGAATACAGAGCGAGCTCTGTTTGTGATTGGCTAAGTTAAAAGAGGCGCGGTTATTTGGACCAATGGGAGAGCAAAGCGACACTCTTATGGTTTTCTAATGCAATCTGTAATAAACTGTACGTGCCTGAAATAAAATGATAAAACCTCCCGAAGTTGTACCGATCTCTAATAAAATGAACAATAATATGGGGGTAACAAAAAAAAAAAAATTCATTAATAAATTTATTTTTATTCTTTATTTTCGTTATACCCATACTATTGATCAGTGGCTAACGAAAATAAAGAAATAAAAATGAATTATTGAATTAATTTTTTTTTTTCGTTACCCCAATATTATTGTTAATTTTATATACAGATGGGTACAACTTCGGGAGTATTATCATTTTATTTCGGGCACTTTACAGTTTTATTACAGATTGCATTAGAAAACCATAGAGCGCCCGCCTCTTTTAACTTAGCCAATCACAACAGAGCCCGCTCTGCATTTCTTTTTCCCCATAGAACTCTATGAGAAGGTAGCTCAGCCGCTGATTGGCTAAGCTGGACGAGCCCCTCTTCCCCCCAACCAATCACAGTACGAGAATATTTCCCATAGACAGTAATAACTTTTAGGGCGCCCTTCTATCGCGCCCTTCTTTCTCCATTCAAAATAGACGCACTGTAAATGATTGGTGGATTCATATCTGCCGCCTGGGCTCAACCAATCAGCTCTTTTCTGCCTTTTTTACTGTATTTTGAACTGGGCCCGCCTTTTCATTTGATTGGTCCATACTTCTCCATAGCTTATAATGGTTCACTGTCGCTCCTATTCTGATTGGTTGGTTTCTTGCCGACCAATGAGAAGAGCTTAAAGAAATTTTAAATTACTGTATTTCCCGGCAATTCTCCCTTTTAAACCCAATTCCCTTAGTAGCGCCGGTCTCGGCGACAAACGCATTGTTAGGGATTTGATTGATTTATGTTTTTAGGTTTCAGCTCTTTTTCAGTTAATATTTTACACCTAATAAAAATTATTTTTTGAATCATGCTCCATGCTGCACGGCGCTGAGAGCCGAGATTTCATTGCCCCGATCTGGCCATAGACTACAATGGGACAAGTAGCTCACGCTCTGATTGGCCGGGATAGCCAAGCCCCTGCTAGCTCTACCAATCAGCTCTTTTCTGCATTTTTACTGTATTTTGAACTGTCCTGCCTTTGCATTTGATTGGTCAATATTTCTCCATAGGTTATAATGGATCCCTGTCGCTCCTATTCTGATTGGCTGGTTTCTGCCGACCAATGAGAAGAGCTTAAAGAATTTGAATTACTGTATTTCCCGGCAATTTCGAATATCCCAATTCCCGATGTTACGCCGGTTCTCCCGGGGACAAACGCGTTGTTAGGGATTTTATTTATGTATGTTTTATAGAAGGTTTCAGCTCTTTTACAGAGAATGTCTTACACTTAATAAAAACAAATTTTTTTACTAATACTCCATGCCTCAACGGGGCTGAGATTTCAGTGCTCCCGATCTTTTCCATAACTACAAAGGGACAAAGTACTCGCGCTCTGAATGGCCGGGATTGCCAAGCCCCTGCTAGTTCAACCAATCAGCTCTTTTCTGCCTTTTTACTGTATTTTTAACTGTCCCGCCTTTGAATTTGATTGGTAAATACTTCTCAATATGTTATAATTTTTAACTGTCGCTCATATTCTGATTTGCTTGTTTATGCCGACCAATGAGAAGATATTACTTAATTTAATTTACTGTATTTATGTCAAGTTTATATATCCAACTTCCCGATGTAGCGCCGTTCTTGATTTTTGGAAAGTGATTTCATTTATGTATTTTTTTAGTAGGTTTGAGCTCTTTTTCAGAGAATGTTTTACACCTAATAAAGGCGATTTTTTAAATCATTCTCCATGCCGCACGGACATCTTTAATGATTTCTCGCTGTTTTCCAGCCTGTCTTGAATCGGAATACATGTGAGGCGCAGTCCCGCACTGCGCTCCACACACTGGCGAGGTGCGGCGGACTTTACACGGCATATATGAGCGCACTACGTCGGGCGGCGAATCTTAGGCGCAGTCCCGCACTGCGCCTCACACACTGGCGTGGCGCGGCGGACTTTTCACTACATGTATGAGCGCACCTCCTCGGACGGCGAATCTTAGGCGCAGTCCCGCACTGCGCCTAAGTCCCGCACTGCGCCTCACACACTGACGAGGCGCAGCGGACTTTACACCGCATGTATGAGCGCACCGACATACATGAGGCGCAAATTTCGCCGGAAAATTGGCGGAAACATGCGCTGCGACGTGGCGAGATTCATACATGCCGCCCAATGTGCTTATCAAAACTTGGTCACCATGACCAGTGTTTTGCTATGATAAGTAAGAGCCCTGATGGTTTTAATGTACAGATAGGACAGAGCCTCTTAAAATCCTATTCAATAAGCAGTAACCAAGTATAGCTCAAAGAAATCTCAGACTGACATAAGAATATAACACTATTTAAATAAAAATTCGACAGTAAGAATATTTTTTAATTTTTTTGTAACACTTCATCTATTTTTTTTTATATAATACTTTTATCTTACAGTATTCACTTCGGTCACTGAGCCTCGTAATAGGCTAATGTTTCCTGTTCTGTAGGAATCACTTTTAATCAGTCATTACATCATTATCACTAGAAATATTACAACGATTATTTTTGACAATAGGAGTTGGTTGGGGCTCCTCTCTTCCTCCTCCTGGCACTATGACCTTTAATCATGTCACATAGCAATCCAGGAAAACTCTCTCATAGATGGCAATGAGTCATCTCCTTACGGGTACCTATAGTCAGTGTGGATACTGTAAAGCACATCTCTAAATTTTGTTAACAGCAGCGCAGGCAAGGTGACCTATAGTTATGTGCAGAAAATAGGAAAACATTTGACAATTAGAAAACAAAAACAGATGAAGAAAGGATGCCTCAGTATCTAGTTTTAAATAGTAAAAAAAAGTGATTATGCTACTTTAAAGTAAGTGAATATTTGATATTTTTGTACACAAACCTAAGTAATGATGCTTGTTCAGTCTAATGGGGAGTCACATTTCCATTTGTTATGAACATCATGACTTAAGCGTATTTCACAAAAATAATTACTACCCCATTCAGAGGGCTTTCTGGAGAGATTTGTTCACCTTATGGGGATAACATGTTCTGTTCAATTAGAATATTTATAATGTGAACAGATAAATAGGAAAAGGATGCCTTCTAGATGGAGTGATTTTTTAAAGTTATCACCAGCCTAGAGTACCACCAGGGTACAGTTCGTAAATGACCTCCAGTGCTTTTCACATTGTATCCATTGTTTTTGGTTGCACATATTTTATTGGAACATTTACTTGTCACCTAAGCTTGATGATTCTAATTATATTCAATGTATAATCCTTAGGACATGTTCATGATCTAAAGATGCATGTAACAGTTCAAGTGAGTCTGATATTTTCAATCACTGACTACTTTTCAGTTGTTTGCATTATTTAACCTCTAACTTCATGCTTCAAGCAACAATCACAGTAAAATACTTTATTCTCTAATCCATTAAAGATTGAAGCATGTCATAAATCAAATTTCATAATGACTTGCCTTCTCTCATCTGACATGAGTTGCTTCCTTACTGAAAAGCTGAGGAAGCCAATCTGACTTTTCTAAATTGCCATTTTCTACTTAGTCTTTCTCTATTGTGTTATCTACTGAACAATTGCAATTTCTAAATACACTAAAAGTTGTTCACATTATCTGTAAGAATAAGAGGTTCACAGAACATATTGTGCTTCTAAATTAGGGTAAATTCAGATGTGACAGAATAATGGGGGTTTCTCACAATAGATATTTATCATCTATGGATCGCTGTGACCACCATAATCAATAAAAAAGAACCTGAATGCTGTACTTGGCTATCTCTGCCAGTCCCTGGAATAAAAAAGCAGTGCACATCTTTGCCTGCAGCTCCATTCAAACCCTTTCTCGTTGCTCTTGAGCAGTAAGGAACAATGTGGGACTCAAGACCCCTGTTTTAGTGATCAGTGGGAGTCGCAGTTGTAGGACCCACAGCAATCAGACATTTATCACCTATCCAGTAGAAAGGTGAAAAATGTCTAGTATGGGACAAACTGTTTTGTTGCATGCAAATCCACTGTAAACACATGGCAACTCATAATGATTTTTATGTGTGCTTACCCTACTTATAATTTGTTTTATTAGGAGATAGGAAGTGGTTTTAACATCATAGATTAGTTGTGCATTAGGGCACATGTAAGCTAAGAAAGGATATGGAGGATCATGGTAATGAGAAAAGGTTAAAAGAATTAAACTTATTTAGCCTTGAAAAGAGGTGTGTAAGGGGAAACAAACATTTGTTTATAAAGATTTATACAAAATTAAGGTGAAAAGCTCTCCAAAGTAAACAAGCATTGTTAAGAACTGTGAATCTGTGGAGTATCTGCCTCAGGAGCTGATCACAGCAAGAACCGCTGAGAGCTTCATAAAGGCTTAGATAATTACTTGATATCCACCAATATGAAAATATCCTACAGCGTATTGTAAAACATAAACTTTAATGATAACTTCCATAAAACAAAAAATATACCCAATGCTAATAACAAATTAAAACCTAATCTTCCCCAATACATCAATAACAGGAAAGTAGAAGTGAAAGGTGTAACCCTACCTATAAAAAATGCAGGGTAGCTGCCCTAATAAGGGTGACCCTGACCAGGAACCCATTACTTGTGAAAAATACCCAAACAATTTCCTGGCAATAAATAACAATATAGGGGTTACACAGGGAGTACAGATATAGAAAAAGTAGCAATAACTGCCACCATAGCAGTAAGGATATAATATAGTAGCAAATACTTTAAACATGATCCACAGATCTAAATTTAGTTCACCTTGTGTATCCAACTGGAATATTCAAGACCACAGATTTCATTGATATATATGACCAATAAATATTTTTAGATGTGTCATCACCACCTATTGTAAACAAAATACTGCTGCAAAGAAATGCCCACCAATGCGTCTCACAAATGAATGACAGTTATGAACGTCACCCGAAGTTTTTATACAATTAAACATATTATTCATGTTTTAAAAAATTTGTTATATCCCCGATTAACCCCCTAAACTTGTGGGGGGAAAAACATTGAAAAAAGGGGAATTTTGGGGGTGAAAAAAACATTGATAATACACCATAGAGGCTATTGTGGAGTCTATATCCTTTCTGCTGTGGTGCCAGTTACTTTTACTTTTTTCTATATCTTTATTCCCTGTGTAATCCCTACATTGCCATTTATCTTAAGGAAAATTGTAGGGTATTTTTTATCAGAGATAGGTTCATGGTCATGGTTGCCTACCCTGCATTTTTTTATTGGTAGGCTCATACTTTCCTCTTCTACTTTCCTGTTATGTATGTTTAGGGGAAAACTAAGGATTAGTGTGTGATTAGCATTGGATAATTTTTTTAAATGTTTTATGGAAGTTATCATTAAAGATTATGTTGTAGAATCTTTTTGTATTGGTGTTTATTGATTTTGGCTGGAAGTGTCTACAGGATTATCTTGGGGTGGGTTGACTATAAACCTGCATTGGTATGGTTTAAATAATTACTTGCAACAAAATAATATTAATACTTATGTAAGCATAGAAGTCTTGTTTTTGACTGCTGGCCCAGTCTAATTACCACTTGGTTCCTTTTAGGCCAGATTGGTTTATGGTTTATGAGCTCTATATTTATTTGCAATAACAGTGGGAAACAAACCAATAAACTTATTTATACCCTTTTTGAGACTCAAAATTGTCTAGCCGCCATCTTGGACCGTCCCGGGGATTAACCAGCTTAGCTCTCGGGTCGCCGATTTGGTTAAGCAGAATGGCACAAATATAGCAGTCTGACAACCAAGCTTCTTTCCAACTGGCCTCAGCCAGCTTTATTCACAGGAACAAGAGCATCTCCTTGGCTCCTCTGTTACTCTCAGCTCCAGGCAGCTGACCACACCCCTTGGACACCTGGAGTGACAGCCTTTTAATAGGCCTAGTAAGACCTTGCACTGGAACATGGGAATGGCCTCCAAACCAAAACTATGACCGTTCCGGGAAAGGAAGCCCATACTTGGCCACACAGCAGCCATGCTAGCTCCATGTGTCAGTAACCTATGGCTGCTGACACCAAATAGTTTCCTTCCACCACCGAAACCAGGTTTTTAGTGGCACATTTGCAGCAGGTATCTTGCTATACTCCATCTCGTAGCAGAAACCTGCGACCGCCTAAGGTCACTTTGCCACATATCTCCCCTCCCCTTTGATAAAGGCCATAGATCTTTTTCACCCTGAAACACCCTTCATCCAGGGTCAAATCTCACATAACTCATGCTGCCCTCTGTTTCCCTGGGCAGGAACCACACTCTTCTCAGGGAATTTACTTTTCCCCCCACCTGTTCCATAACACCTCCAGAAATACATTCCACTTCCTGCTGAACAGCACCAGAGTCATCCATATGCCCAGCCCTTATCACATTCTCCCGGGTACCTATTGCTAAGGGCAACATCCCTCTACATCTTCATATGCGTAGACTAAATTGTCCATATACAGCTCAGCCGTGTCATTGTGCGCACTGGCCAGTGTCTTCACTATTTTGGGTCTAACAGAAGCAAAAGACCCCTGGTTGGACCCAGCAACCACACTAGCATCACCAGAAGCTGTAATGACATCAGGGTTGCTATTCACAATGACCCTTAGGGGCGCACCTGATCACCAACCTGCTACCTCTTTGTCTGCAGGATTTTGATGAGACCAAAACCTCTCTTCTTCACAATTACTCTGGTCCTCACTGACCATCACCTACCCCTTAGGGTCAGCTACATCCTCTAATTTATCTGGATCCTGAAGCTCCACCTCTCCACCTGGGGCGACATGTATGAATGTTGGCACTGACAGACGAGTTCTGAATAGCTTTAAAGCAGTGTAGAATGTGCCAGAATGTATGAACCAGTATTTCTGCAGGTCATACATACAGAAATATTGTAGTGCCAATACGACAACTCAGGCAGACCACCTTCAACCTGGTCTGGCTATTCTAACTGTTATGCGCCTAGGTTTGGCATCAAAGAATCATAATATGTGTCTAATCCTACGAATGTGGTGCGACACGCCCCCAGAATGCCCCAAATCTTTGGTGCATTAAAAAGTGTCTTTGGTGCAATACAAAGGGACTTATCACACAAAAGTTTGTATATACTGCGTGGATTTAACTCAGTGGTAGCACAAATACAATGTCCTCGGTGTACGTTTTAAGCCTTTTAGCTTTTATTAAGCCACAGTTAACACAGAAAAAAAAAAAACACATACGACTTAACTTCAGCCCTGCAACAAAAAATACACAGTCCGTGTGGATAACTCAGAGTCTCTTGACCTGTAATAGTTCCTGGGTTTCCTCACCCAGATCAGGGTAATGGGCATACGGCAGATTGTAGGCTGGAGGACAGACTTCCACCTCTCCCAAACTGACTGGGAACCACACCTCTGATTCCCCAAACTTCCTGCCTTAAGTAGGCCTGGCAAAACCTCCCACCCTACTCTTTAGACTGCTCCAGTAAAAGCCTGGCCCAAATCGACTGCTTTTCAGCAGTCATACTACTGGAACCACAAAATTGTCAGTACCATACTAATACTGTTGAACGGCTAGCAGGCTTTACTTCACTGAGACTAAGAACTTCGGTGACAAGTATCGGCCATCCAAAACGGCACCCTGTGCTTCTCACAATGCATGTATACACTGTATATGTTGTAAAATAGTCAAATCTAATGTTAGAGGTGCAGCCTATGGGAGGTACAATGATGAATATGGTGGAAGTGCCCTCGCATTTAACCATTCTAAAGTGGTTAACTTAATTCAGATTATTACAGATATAGACCTTAGAAATGACCCCGCCACTCTACTCTTTTTTATGCTACCTTTACCTCTCCACCTTTTAAAAAAGAAGCTAGTTCCTTATTTGCTTATTGTTGGTAAAGCGGTGATACCCAGGCTATGGCAATATGTTCAACCCCCTACTTACTCTACCCAGCAATGTTATGCAATGTTAAGAATTCTAATGTTTTATGAGATTTTGTTCCATTTCATGTTCTCTTCTGGATCTGTAATATGTTTCTATGACCCCTATACTAATGTCTTTCACTAGAATCATTTTTATGTTAACCAAAAGACTTTCTAAGATGATTTTGTCCCTTCACTAACCTTGTTGCCAATGGTAAGCTTTAATATTTTCATTTTATGCTTTTAAAATTACTCTTTTTTATGGGTTGATTATAAAGACTTTTCCTCCGTAACATCATTATTTCACCATAGATAGTAAATAATTGCTGAGAGGACGTTATTAGATTTGTCATGTCATAGTGTTTATTTTGAGCTTTATCTTTAACAAAGCATAGATAAGAAAAACAATTGGTCAGATCTTTTGTCTGTTCTCTATGGCTAAATTGGTTAGAAAAAAAATATTCCATACAGTGGTTTTATGTCCAGTAAAATAAAGCCAAAATTTCTTGTTAATTTTAGAGTGTTGATCACTATGTTATTGTTGTGGGTCACAGTGCTATATCCTGTGCTATTGCTGTTGATCTTGACCTTTAAGGGAGTACAAGAAATCTCATGTGTACATGTTTTATGCCTCCTCGCAGGCTAACATTATTCATGCAAGAATCCATTACTGTAATATACTATAACTACAATATCTCCAAAGTATAATACTATCTCCAAAAGCATAACATTGACATGATGCCATGCCCTTAGACATCTGGTGCATGGATGATCTAACCAAAGACCCAATCCTGCAATTGTTTGATTAACCCCTAACATTGAATAAAATCAGGGTCCAAAGTTCCATGTTCCTCCTCATTGTTTTATTGCAGTAAGGAGTCTAAATATAGCAATGACCCACATGTAGTGTTGAGCCGAACCGTTCGGTAAAAGTTAAATTCGTCCCAAACTTTGCATATTTTCATGAGCATATTTTTGCTGGTTTTGGGGTCAGTCTACTGTAAAAGGAGTGCCAGGGGTGCCAATAGGGCAGTACTCCTGTCAGGGGCCCTAATCAAAAGGGGCCCAGTGATATGTTAAAAATAGGAACTAGTAATGGGAGGGGACCCCATTTGATTTAGCTACATGGGGTCCTGAAATGGTTAATAAATGAATGACGGCAGCACTGCCTACCACTGTACCCCCTATAACTACAGCACTGCCAGCTGAACCTCCATGTTCCACGTTGGGATGTTCTTGCTGCCACCAAATATATGACATTTTCTTGGGCCCTGGTGAAAAAGTGATAGGCGGCTCCTGCCGGTTACCATGTGCCATTTTCAATACCGGTGTCTTCTTATGTGTCAAAGGGGCCCCATAGCAGCAGCTACTGCTGTACCTGCTATAGCTATGCTGTCCTCATCTTTTCAGTTAGCCATTGAAATGAATGAATTATTTGAGCCTGTGAATTTTTTTCTGTGACTCTTAAAGCCAAATTGCCTTCACTAAGTTATACCACATATCCAGTTTACTCTTATGGAAGGTAATTGAGATTTCTCCTCACCTGTGTTAGTATAAAAATTAACATGAACATCATCTCCCATTGACTTTAATGGGGTTCGGCATTCGGTTGAATGTTTGGCCCGAATTCGATTTTTTTAGCGCTCGCTCATCACTACCCACAAGTGCTGCTCCGTCAGATTTGCAGATTTGATGGGACAATCAAAACCTCTGGTGGAATCCCAAGTGATATTACATTTACCTACCTGTACATAGTTTATAAACGCTCATGGAATATTCCCTTTAAGCACTATAAATGCCTGTAATTTTCCATGCAGATTTTTTTTTTTTAAATAAATAACATAAACAATACAATAGGAAAAAAATAATCCCAATTTTTAAATCTCATAAAAGTCATCTTGTACTAGTAGTAGTATGTAATAATTTTGAAAGTGAGTGTTATAAAAGAATGTTATTAAAAAACTTTTTTGCTTTCCTCAGTCAGAAAAAAAATTATATAAACTAACCGCCAACATAGGTGTATTTGAAAATAATATCAACTTCAGCTCAATAAAAACACATTTTTATGTACAAAATTATTTGTTTTTGTGCTGCCCTATTCTAAGAATTGTGGCTTTTTGTAGGACACCTTGGTTTTATAGGTGTAATTTTGTGGTACTTATGGCTTTTTAATTATTTTTATTCACATTTTTCTAGACTCAGCAAGCAAAAA
This sequence comes from Phyllomedusa bahiana, assembly GCA_025379985.1. NCBI lineage: Eukaryota > Metazoa > Chordata > Amphibia > Anura > Hylidae > Phyllomedusa > Phyllomedusa bahiana. Next base: position 19,551 of record JAODAL010029947.1, on the reverse strand, counting down.
ACAGCTATCCTGGCTTTTTTATGGTGCTAATAGTGAGGAATCAATAATGTATTCATTTTATAATATAGATGCAGCAGATGCAAGACAGCAGTCATGTGTAGATTTTTTTTTTACACTTGTTCTTTCTTTATAATAATTGTAACACTTTAAGAGAAAAAGGTGCTTTTTTCTGAGAAACCACTTAGGTGACGAAGCATTGACTACATCATCTGTGGGTAATATAACGGTTAGAAGCTACTTGTAAACTGGTCAGACTTAAAGAGCTAACTCAGAAAGCTAATGGCTTAATGTAAAAGAAGATATGAAAGACACAAGTAAAATAATTTTGCAGATAACAGCACAGACAGGAGGTGATGAAATACAAAGGACCTTAGAAAATGTTATTACTGAAAGGACAAAAGAAGAGTGTAAGACTGGGTATTTCCATCTCATTGATTAGCTTTAAATATGTAGGCAAAAGTAAAAAAAGGATACCTACAAAATACATTGTGTCACTGGGGTACTGGTGTAGAACACCAGATAATGGTGTATCCTCTGTGATCACTGTGGGCTAGTATGGTATATGTGGAGATCACGCCAGGGAGCAGAGTCTAAGGGGCCTTCATTCTTCACTGGAATCCGCCGCAAGGCTGGAAAGACTTTGCTGCGTGGAACCCCCTGGTCGCTACGCCTGACGTGGCTACTTGCGGTGACAGCTGATGTGCAGGACAAGGGACAATGGGTACTGGCAGAGGTGACAGGACACAGCAGGTGTAGCCGTAGTCAGGTAACAGATAACTGGCAGGTACAGTGGCAGGATAACAGCAATAGATAGGGAGACTGGTGCAGCTGTAGGAACAACTGGTAATGCATGGTAAACAAAGTTATACTGGACTAGAAGCAGCTACACAGCAGACAGTGGTCAAGCTCTATGAAGTGCATCAACAAAGTGAACAGGAGCAAAGGCAGGATATTCCTTATATGGTAGGAGGTCACAGGTCTTAGGTATGTGTACAGAGGAAGCCAAAGAGGATGGGTGCACACAGGATTGTAGGCAGAAGCGAAGACAGGTGAGTATAATTTGTCTGAGGGGACTGCCACCGAGACACAAGCCGTCATAACCCCGGCACAAGGAGCCACAGCGGAGACAGAAGCAGGGACAAGGACTTTTCCACAGTCCCAGGGTGGGGCTGTGGCATGAGCTGTGACAGTCTTCCCCCCTTAAGCCTCTTAAGCCCTCCCCTCCGGGCTAGCTGGGCACCTCGAAAAAACAACCCGGCATAATCACCTCCTGCTTGATATCCCAAGAACTGTCTTCAGAGGAGATGTCTAGTCAGCCCTGGTTAACTTCTCAGACTTGGGTAGCAGACAGCAGAAATGGTAGGCAGGGGGAGAGGTGGTTGGGAATCTGAGATGACTTGAGAGTCCTGAGTATCTTCCTCGACAGAATCCACCATGGGAATAATAGAAGCAATGGGCAGGGAAATGGGTGGTTAGAATTGCCCCTTTTGAAAGGCTTGAGGCAGCAAAAATGACATTGATTGTCCCATTGGATAACTTTACCCATTTTCCAATCCAACGATGGACCGTAAAGCTGGCACCATGGAAGACCAATCAGGAATGCACCAGAGGAACTAGGCAGGATATAGAAAGAAATTTCCTCCTTTTGGGAACTTCTGACTTGCATAGACAGAGGCGGCGTATGGAACTGGACAGGCTCCTTCAGAATCTCCCCATTGATGGAGGTGAAATGCAGGGATTTCTCCAGATGGGAAAAAGACAGGCAGAACTTCTCCAATAGAGGCGGGTGAATGAAGTTCTCAGAAGAACTGGAGTCCAGAAGAGCAGGAACTTGGAACGAAGAACCAGATGAATAACAGCGAGTGATCAAAGTTGTCAGATGAGGAACAGAAGCATCATCATTCAGGGTACTCTCACCCACAAAACCTTGGCACTTAGATTTCCAGGGCGCAGCTGGGTGGACTGAGCAGTTCTTCTGTTAGTGTTGTGCACAGTCACAGTATAGACACAGGTTTAAACTGCACTGAAGTATGCTCCTCTGGTGAGCACAATTCACCTCCGTGGAGTCTTCTCGAGGGAATGCAGGTGCCTGGTGATACTCAGGAATGCAGGTACAAGATACAGAGACTTTTGAGGCCTGGAGGACGTTGACTGCTGGTGAAGTTCTATCTCCCTCTCTGCAAAGCCGATATCAATCCGGTGGCTAGAGTGATAAGTTCGCCCAGGGTAGTTGGTAGGTCATGACCGGCCAGCTCATACTTAATACACCCATCGAGGCCTCCCCAGAAGGCTACAACAAGGGCTTCGTTGTTCCAAGCAAGTTCTAAAGCCAATGTACGGAACTAGATAGCATATTGACCCACCATGGAATCGCCTTGACTGAAACGGAGGAGAGATCATGTGGCAGAGTCCAGGTTGTCTGGAAAACTTGAGGAAGGCGCAGAGGAATTCTTGTAGATCCCATTGTCAGCGGGTCTCCTCTCTCCCAGAAGGGTGAGACCCAGGCCAAAGCTTCATCTGAGAGCAGGCTGATGATAAATGCCACCTCAATGCCAGGACCTCAAAGTGAATGGTAAATTGGTTGATAAATCCGTGACAAGAATGAGGGTCCCCGAAGTAACAGGCAGGCAGAGGCAAATGCAAGCTGGGACATGCCAATGGAAGGCGGCACTACTACAGGTAGACACAACATCATCCAGATGAATGGTAATGGTCTTTAGCTTCTGAAAGAGTTGCTCCAGGTGGATGTCATGACGGGTAACTACAGCTACTAGGTACTGGATTTCTGGCAGGGTCACATCGGCGGGATCCATTGTATAGTTAGTACGTACTGTCACTTTCTAATGGAGTTGAACATGGGTAAGGGTGGATCTTCTGCAATCACCGTGGGCTAGGATGGTATATGTGGAGACCACTCCAGGGAGCTGAGTCTAAGGGGCCCCCGGTCTTCACTGGAGCCCGTTGCAAGACCAGAAGGACTTCACTGCGGGGAACCCCCCAGGTCACTAACCCTGACATGGCTACCTGCAGTGACAGCCGATGTGCAGGACAAGGGACACCAGGTACTGGCAGAGTTGACAGGATACAGCAGATGTAGCCATAGACAGGTAACAAGTCTTAGGCAGGTAACTGGCAGGTACTGCAGCAGGATAACAGCAACAGACAGGCGGACCAGTGCAGTGGCAGGAACAACAGTAACAAGCAGACTGGTGCAGCGGCAGTCACAACAGTAATGCACAGGTAATGTAGGGTAAACGCAAGTATACTGGACTAGCAGCAGCTACACAGCAGACAGGGGTCAAGCTCTATGAATGGCATCAATGAACTTAACAGGAGCAATGGCAGGAAGCTCCTTAAATGGTGGGCGGTCACAGGTCATAGGCTGGAAAATTTGGACACTACCCCTTTAAATTGCATGAGACTGCCATGTGCGCCCTAGGGGTGCTCATGCATGCAGAGGAAGCCACAGAGCATTGGTGCACACAGGAGCAAAGACAGTATGATCTACCGGCAGGGACCATCACCGGGACAGGTACACAAGCCACTGCGACCCCTGCACAGGGAGCAACAGCGGAGACAGAACCAGGGGCACGGACATGTCTGTGGTCCCAGGCAGGGGCCACACTGTGGGCCATGACAGGTTGCTGTTCCAATTTTGATTTATTTCAGAGTTAGAGCAGTTCCTATTTTCTGTGTTTACATAAACTTAGGTTACCAACCACCTCACTCTGATCTTGTAGTGGCTGGGGATATCACTCCCTGCTGTGTCTTATCAGCTGGACAGAGCTTGCTTCTCAGTCTCAGATCTTATTGTTTTACTGAAAAAAACTTTAACTCTTAGAATTAACGACCGGAGAGAAACTCCGTTTCATCCTGTAAGGTCTGCATTCAACATATAAGCATATTTAAAACCAAAGATAACAGTGTCACTCACTAGAAGCTTCTCGTGAAAAATGTGCTGGCTCACATTTATAGCTAGACATCCTGTTTGGACAGTTTCATTGTTTTTCACAACCCCTCCATCACTAATGTTCCTCTAACATACACAGCTAAGAATAAGAGCTATCAGTCATTGCTGTAGAACCATCCACAACCTGCACAGGAAGTGGGGATCTGAAGCAGACTATGAAAAGCAGGCTTTGTGAAAACATAAAGGAAACCATTTAAGTGTATTTAAATTAGGAATGGGTGGGTTGAATAAAATCACTAATACGAATGTCACTAATTTTAATAACTATTTGTTAGTGATGAGGATGGCTAGCCACATCACTGAGTCATAAGATTTAGAATAGAAATAGTGATAGGAGCATCCCAAACAGCCACAGGGAAGACTTTCTATTAAGAGTTCCTTAACTGCATCGATCAATAAAAAATAAAAAAAGTTTTAGGGTGTGGTCTTTAGACTCTACCATCCTTGAAGTATATTTAGCTGGAGAATGTGTAGTTGGTTGTTTACATCTCAGAGTTCATTGAGGTAGGTCTACTGGTCTCTAGCAGATATTTCATGTTTTATGTTTGTGGTTTTGAAGATAAGAATGATAGGAAATTTAATTCCATCAACTGTTAAAATTGGAGCTGCGGAAAATGTAATTGAAAGAGAAAGATGGGAAATTCCTCTGAAGTATGAATGGTAGAGGAAATCCTATTGCTTTCAGAAGCAAATCCTCAGTGGAAGAGGAGTTCCCTTCTCTAACACGGTCTGTAAGGCAACAGATTACTGCCTGTAAAGTCCTAAAGTTCAAAAGGCCTGTAGCTTTCAACAATACAGTATCTAACAAAGGGAGTACACCCCTTACATTTTTGTAAATATTGTATTATATATTTTCATGGAACAACACTAAAAATATGACACTTTGATACAATCTAAAGTAGTCAGTGTACAACTTGTATAACAGTGTAAATTTGGTGTGCCCTCAAAATAACTGAACATACAGTAATCAATGTCTAAACCACAGGCAACAAAAGTGAGTACACCTCTAAGTGAAAATGGACAAATTGTGCCCAATTTGAAATTTCCGTTCAATGTGTCATGTAATTTATTAGTGTACCAATGTCTCAGATGTTCGTGGGGAGCAGATGTGCTAAATTTCGTGTTATCCCTCTTACACTCTCTCATACTGGACACTAGAAGTTCACATGGCACCTCATGGCATAGAACTCTCTGAAGATCTGAAAAAAAAAATTATTGCACTACATAAAGGTAGCCTAGGCTTTAAGAAAATAACCAACATCCTAAAACTGAATTGCAACACGGTGGCCAAGACCACACAGCAGTTTGACAAGGCAGGTTCCACTCTGAACAGGCCTCACCATGGTCGACCAAAGAAGTTGAGTGCACGTGTTTAGCTTCATATCTAAAGATTGCCTTTCATATAGACGTTTGAGTGCTCTTCGCATTGCTGCAGAGGTTAAAGGGGTGGGGTAGTCAGCTTGTCAGTGCTCAGACCATACGCCATACACTGCATCAAATTGATCTGCATGACTGTTGTCTCATGAGGAAGCCTCATTTAAAGATGATGATCAAGAAAGCCTGAAAACAGTTTGCTGAAAACAAGCAGACTAAGGGCATGGATTACTGGAACTAGGTCCTGTGGTCTGATAAGACCAAGATAAAATGTATTTGGTTCAGATAATGTCAAGCGTGTGTGGCGGCAACCAGGTAAGGAGTAGAAAGACAAGTGTGTGTTGCCTACAGTCAAGCATGGTAGTGGGTTTCAAGGTTTGGGGCTGCATGAGCATAGGCATATTCTTATGGAAGGATGGAGGGGACAAGAACTCTCACTTTTTTCTGGGTGGGGGATGGTCCCCCCACTTCAATAAAAGATAATCCATATGAAAGCATGAGAATAAGGTAAGTGGGAGAAGACAAAACACAGAGGAGGAAAAGTTAACCCTTTGCCTCCTATATTTCTGTGCATCTTAGGGGGACAGAGTAGGTAGCATCCTCAAGAGTTAGTTTCAGAGTGAGAGCTGCGCTGATTGGTAGAGCAGCAGTCAGGAGGGGCTGCTTCACCAATCAGAATGCTGCTCACAGTCCAGCACACTCTGTATCTGGGGTTGTGTAGGTATCTTTCCCTCCCCTCGTATACCACTTCCTCTATGTTAGCCCTCATCAGAGAAGAAGAGAAGCTCCTGCTGAATGAATTAGTGGCCCCCTACTTCACCTGTCTGTAGTGGGAGGAAGAAGCAGCCGACTGTACCAGACTACAGGAGACAGGTAAGGAGGGGACAAGGGTGCTAGTCGTTATATGTGCATGTGAGTGGGGTATGTACTGTATAGGTGAGATGTGTATATATTGTATATGCAGCCATGTGTCTAGTGTAACTAAATAAATATATATATATATATATATATATATATATATATATATATATATATTATATCTTCACTGCACTTACGCATCGGGGAAAATGAAAGTGAATGGGGTCAGCCCCGCAGCATTTTAGAAGTGCGGACTGCCCAGCACATACTTTTAAAACACCCGGCATACAATAGAGCGTATAGTATGTCGTGCTATATGCTGTGTGAACCTTAAGGGTACGTTCACGTGGAAGATATGAATGCCGATTCTGGGGTGGATTCAGCGCCAGATCTGCCTTAGAACTGGCATCCAATCCGACAGGAAATTGATTTACATTATACCCTACGTAAAGGGGTACAGTGTGTAATGTAGTAATCTCTGAGGTATGGTGTAATATAATCTCTGTTGTACAGTGTGTAATGTAATCTCTGGGGTTCAGTGTGTAATCTAATCTTTGGGGTATGTCGTATATCTGGGGGAGTAATGTAGTAATCTCTGGTGTATGGCGTGTAATCTAATCTCTGGGGTAAAGTGGATAATGTAGTAATCTGTGGGGTACAGTGAGTAATGTAATGTAATCTCTGAGGTACAGTGTGTAATGTAATATCTGGGGTATGATGTAATGTAATCTCTGGAGTACGGTGAGTAATGTTATTCATTTCTAGGGTTCAGTGGGTAATATAAAACATTTATATTCACTGGGGTACAGTGAATTATATTATTTCTTGAGTACAATGTGCAATTAATTTCTAAGGTGCAGTTAGTAATGTAATTTTCATGGCTACCATATAAGTATAATTAATTTCTGGGGTGCAGTGAGTGATGTCATTTCTGGTGTATGGTATGCAATAAAATAAATTATGGGGTACAGTATGTGACATAAGTCATTCCTAGGGGTACAGTGAGATTGGGTTATTTTATTTTCCTCATTTTGTTGTGTGTATTACAAATTTCATTGAGTAGTGATGGGGGGGATGGAGTGAGTTAAGTAAAATTTGCTGCATTTTGCAACATTTTTTATTTACATCTAGAGGGGGAAATATTATAGGTTGGCTGGTTCGGCTTCATTGCCAGGGCTGCTTTATCGTTTCAGTCTGGCCCTGAACTTCAGTAATTATCAGACTGTAATATTAAATTAACAACAGTGACAAGAAAATACTTACTATCGGTGACATCAAAATAGCATATATGTTTATAATTTGATATACTATATATTAGAATCACCATAGAATGTTGGGGCGTCAATAATAAGTAAATCTAAATATACATCTGACGTTCACTTCTCTTGAATTTCTAGTTAACTATGAGTTTTACCCATGCAGGGAATCAAAAACTTAGTATCACCAGAGCCACTCATAACCTTACGGATTGCACCAATAGTGTTTGGTGTACGGGCTCCGCCCGGACCTGCTTTGGGTGCTTACAGGGCTCTCCCAGACCTCCTAGCTGGGTTAGAGCATCGCTGCAGGGAGAGGAAGGAAGAGGAGGGGAGAGGAGGAAAGGGAGAGGAAGGAAAGGAAGGGAAAGAGATAGGGAGGGAGGGGAGGTGAAGGAAAATTGGGTCCCCCCACTTTTGGAACCAAAGTTAAGCCTATGTACATGAGTGCTGCCGGGTGTGGGGAGTTACAGTTCATTAAGGGACCCATGAATGGCAACAACTTCTGTGATATTGTTAGGAGACCGAAGAACCTGCACAGAGACTGACAGACAGTGAGCCCTAATGCTTGGCCCCCTAAAGCTGTTCCTGCTTACTTACCAGTCTGACCCTATGCGGTCAACGACAACCGGTCAACAGTTCCTTCCTAATTGAGATGAGACACAAAACAAAGACCAGACAGACAAACACAATATAGAATGGCCAGGCAGGAAGGGGTCAAAACCAGTGCAACAAATGTACAAAGATGGCAAGCAAGAATATGGAGGTCAAAAAGGCAGGCTAAAAGGTAAATAATCCAGGTAATCCAATCCAACAAGAAACACAATCTCCAGTACGAAGACTATTACCAGCTCAGGACAAGATGAACTGCAGTCTTAATAAGAGATGTCAGAGTCCGGGTCCAGGGCAGGATTGGACTGCCTCTCTGACATCCGGACCACAAAGAACACGGGCAAACAGGCAAGAAAAGTGAGTGGTGCACACAGCTGTTACTCACCATCAAGCAGAATGATCTGCAGCCCTGCAGAGAACTAGACGGTTGTGGTGAAGCTGTCAATATCATCCAGTCAGCACAGGATCGGACTGTGTTCAGACAATGCAAAGAACCTTCAATACAGGTAAAATCATAGTCAAGAGTGGAGTCTCTGTCGTAACTTGCAGACAGAGGACTGAGGCATGGTTGTAACAAACATACTGAACAGAGCATGATTCCCTGCCTTCCTAAACTGGGCCACAGGGCAGTATTCCAACATAATAACGACCTCAAACACACCACCAGGATGACCACTGACTTACTAAAGAAAAGGAAGGTAAATGTGCTGGACTGGCCAAGCATGTCTCCAGACTTAAATCCTATTGAGCATCTTTGTGGCATCCTCAAATGGAAGGTGGAGGAGCACAAGGTCTCTAATGTCCACCAGCATTATGATGGAGGTGTGGAAGAGGATTCCAGTGGGAACCTGTAAAGCTCTAGTGAACTTCATGCCCAAGAGAGTTAAGGAAGTGATGGAAAATAATGGTAGACACACAACATATTGACACTTTAAGCCCAATTTGTTCATTTTCACTTTTGTTACTAATTTGTCCAATTTCACTTTTGTTGCCAGTGGTTTAGACATTGATGACTGGGTGTTGAGGGCACACCAAATTTATCCAAGCTGTACACTGACTACTCTACATTGTATCAAAGTGTCATATCTTCAGTGTTGTTCCATGAAAAGATGTAATACGGTAGTTACAAAAATATGAGGGATGTGCTCACTGTCGTGAGAGATTGTAGATAATATGAAGAGTACCATATCTTACTGGTTGTTAAAAACACAACATGTTGACCCACAGTTGAAAAGGGGTTGCTTCCCTCAGAGAAAAGTTTGAAATAGATAATTTTTACACTCACAAGAAAATGTAAATGCAAAAAAAGGAATTAATATATTTAAACATATTTTCCAAATATATTTATTACAAATGTGTGTCCAATGCAACAATATAGATATGCGCATATAGATTCCAGGTGAATAGATTGTAAAAGTAATTCACTCAATGGCAACAAATTCAGTTAGTGCACCTTAAATCAGTACTGAACATGTAACTTTTACATCAATGGCCAAAAGGTCTGCTTTTCTCCCCATTGTTATGTCAATAACTATTCTTTGAATTATACAATTTCTGGGATTAGAAACCTTTAGCCCTTATATAGTACAAACACGACCTATATCGGTAATTATGTCAAGTCTTGTTCTGGAAAAGCCATGATTAGAAATTCATTTAGTGACATACACAATATCTTAATAACTTATTGAAGTTGCAAGCTATATAAAAATATTGCATTTGTCATGGTAAAAGTGCACTTTATAAAAAAAAATCCCTGGATGTATACTCTTAGGTCCAATTATAAAATGAATGTTTTTATCTGCAATACATTCACAGACTAAGAGGAAAAACACAGCTTATTATAAATTTGACCTTTTATCAAGATATGTATAGGATATATCATTTATGTACATGGCCAAGCAGCTCCACCAAGAGGTAAACCTATACAATACATTGAGATTAAATTTTATAAAGTTTAAATGTACAGTATGATTTTTTTAAGGTTAGTGTAAAAAGCAATAAACAAACATAATAAAAAGGAAATTAATTTTTATAAATAATACAAGGCAAAATACAAATAAAATAGTGGTAATACATGACTTGATAAATTGTATTGTCCAAAAACAGCAAGGTAAACAGTTCAGAAGGATCATGGAAGGTTACATTACACTAAGACGTCTATATATTCTTTCTGTTTTAGGATCTTTGTGGGTTTGACAGGATGCAGTACTCAGCAGTGTCACCAGACTCCTAGACAGTGGCAGACAGTACAAATGGTTTACCATTCAATTATCAGCTGGTTCAAAGAGGTTGTTAATGACACATTTGGCCCAGAAAAGCCTGATGTTGGCAGGTAGGTACTTCTTGTTACACCAACGCACCACATCACAATGCTGGTGGAAGGAGCTGTGACAATGGTTGAAGGGCTTTATTTTTGGTGCCAATCAAAAGCATGTTGCTTACCTGCATGTGGTATTTAAGGAGCCTGCTATTGGTCTGAGCTTTAGAGTACATTTAAGCCTCGCTGCATTTGGGAATATGAGTGAAGTTAGAGTGGCTAAACACTGACACATACTTGTTACACCGCTGCTCACATGGTTACTGCTTACCTAACTTGCGTTGGACTTCCTTCCTTGTTTGACCATGCTGTATGCACTATGTTGCCACCTCAGATCCTCCTGGAAACTAGGGGAGGCATGGATGCATCCTGCTGGGATTTAACCTGTAAAAGTTCAGCTGGGTGTGGCTACTCTAGCCAATCTCCTTTCACCTGGAACTGCTCTGAGCTCTCACCTGGCGGCCTTCACAGGTAAACCATTCTTGCCATCTAATGCTCTTTAATCAAACGCCCTTAGAGCAAGCCCAATAATGGCACAGTGGGTCCACTACCCAACCCAACAAGAAACTGTGACCATACCAGTGAGCAGTGAGGACATAAGAATAATATTATGTCTGCTGAGAATCTATAGTATTGGTCTTCTGCATTTTTATTTTTAGCCCTGTGTAATAAGGTATACCTTGAGGGGCTGCTAAGCAAGGCCTAAAGGGGTCACAGAGTCTCTAGTGAACAGTTAGCTGATCAGTTGTGTGGGCTGCTTTTGGGTAAGGCCTGTAGATTATAAACCACAGAAGTGGATAGTTTGAAGTTTTGTGCTTTCATCATGTAATGTGAGATTGTTTGCACTATAAGCCTATTAAAGGTTTATATAAAGAGGTGTCAGGCTACTGGGAACCAAAGCTTTATTCTTGGGATATAGTCCTATAGTTGGTAAGAAATCTCACTGAGACCTGGATAGATGCTGTTTGTTTTGGAATTTGAATCTGGAGGCCCTGAGACTTAAATATACCTGCTGGGTTGAGCCATGTAAGTATAGGTCAAATGTAGCTGGTCGAGTGGTAGGATAAAAACCTTTCGAATACTGAACTTTAGTTCATAAGAGAACAAGCATTCAACCCTAGATCTTAGTGGAAGAAGCAAGGTCAACAACAAACCTTTAAGGACAAAACATGACTACTATTTTTTTTTGTCAAGGGTGTTACTGGGACTTGAATATTAAAGGGAAACTGTCACATAGATTATGCCCCCCCTTGCTGAGGGCAGCACAAGCCAGTGTCAGACCTACTGTTCCCAGCACTGTGCCCCTTATTCTGTAAGATGCAGCAGTTTTAGAGCATTTACCCCTCAAATCTTATTCATGAGTAGGTGTTAGCCCCGCCCACCAAAGGCTAGCCCTGCCCACTGACAGTTATCCACATGTTTCTACCTATTCAAAGTAATAGGTTTATCAGTTGAGGTGGCGGAACTAGCCTCCGATTGGCCGGGTTTGAAAAAAACTGACTCTTTGAAGGACTCTTCGAATGACTCTTCTGACTGAAAACTGCAGATTTGAGCATTAAATACACGAAAACTACTGCACCTTACAGAATAAGAGACGCAGCGCTGGAAACAGCAGGTCTGACACTAGCTTGTTCTGCCCTCAACAAGGGGGGCATAATCTATGTGACAGGTTCTCTTTAAGTGGTCTATCCTTAGGTAGGCCATTTTGTATTAGATTAACATAGGCCATCAACATTGGCCATCAATATTGGTCCAACAGCATTAGGGTACGTACACAAGGCTTTTCAGTCGTTTTTCAGATGGTTTTTGGATTTGAAAACCCGCTGGTCCACCATTCCCATAGACTTTACTAGAAAATCTGCCAAGTAGTCTTCACTGCAAGGTTTTTCTACTGGGTGGATTTTCACACTGCCAGCATTGCGAAAAACTCTGAACATACACAATCTTCTGCCCGGTTTCGGGTGGAAGCTGTGCTATTCAATGGTTAAGGGGAATGGCCTAATCTGCAAACCATGGACAGAACCGTCCCCCAAAAACATTCAAAAGATGATAAAACACCATCTGGATTCTTAAATAGAATCCGATTGGCATTTTACAACTGCCGTCTGACCTTAACCTTAAAGAGAACCTGTCACATAGGTTATGCCCCTTGCTGAGGACAGCACAAGCTAGTGACAGACATGCTGTTTCCAGCGCGGTGTCCCTTATTCTGTAAGATGCTGTAGTTTCAGAGTATTCAATGCTCAAATCTGCAACTTTCATCCAGAAAAGAGTCATGAAAGAGTCTGTTTAATTGATGCCCCACCCACCTGATTCTTGACCCACCCACCTCATAACTGACTAACCTATTACTTTGAATAGGTAGAAACATGTAAATAACTGTCAGGTGGCGGGGGCTACCCTTTGGTGGGTGGGGCTAACACCTGCTCATGAATAAGCTGGACTCTTCTGGCTGAAAACTGCCAGATTTGAGCATTAAATACTCTGAAACTACAGCATTTTACAGAATAAGGGACACAGTGCTGGAAAAAGCATGTCTGTCACTATCTTGTGCCGTCCTCAGCAAGGACAGTATAACCTATGTGACAGATTCCCTTTAAGGAGTTTCAAAGTTCCAGCAAACAATGTATTTCATTTGCTTGTCTGGATATTTACAGCTCTATACATACAGAAGTTAACTGCTTAGCTGTGAAACATAACAAATAATAGATACAATAAATAAATTATGCATTGCGTTTTTTTTTCTACTGAGAAACAATATTTCATAGAATCTTCTTCTGCATGGGGATTTTATATATTGCTTAAATCTACAGGGTGTCCAACTTTGGGGGTCAGGAATAATTGGCTTTAACTCCAAGACTAGTGGACACATTTTAATTAAATTTGGCTAAATCATACCATAATGAATGAAAATCAGGAACCTCTCATCACATGTTCGTCCAGTAATTGGCAAGGTAGATGGAATGGCTAGTCTAGATGACTGGCCTCACTGTCTTGCTCAACACACCATGTCACTCTGGCAGTTACATTTTGCTTGAATTGTGTAGTCAATAGGAACCTGTGCTACCCATGTTTCACTGTATTGTATTAGTGCATACATTCATTGTGCACAACTACTGGAGATCAGCACCCATTAAGTCCTATTTGATTACATTTGTAAAAAAAATCGAATGTCAGAAGGCCACCAGCAAAGCCATATATTAATTGATTTGACCACGCTGGAATTTATGTTGTAGGGACTCCTGATGATGTAAGTTTACTGGAATGAGCCACACTGTCCAGAAGCTGAAAGGGAGCATAGGACAATACATTGCTGCAGTGAGGCTGAACATGCTTACCTGAATTTTCAGCAGAAACTTAAATGAGTATAGCAATTGTTGCAGTGAAGCCAGATATGCTTAACAGAATTTTCAGCAGCATGGATACTTGACTGCAAACAGAAGACACTTCCAATACATGTTATAAGGGGTTCCCGATTCTCATTGATTTCATTATAATATTATCATTAGAACTGAAGTAATAGACTCTTTTTCTTGGATTCAAGAGAGCAGGAGATGCTGTTTTACATTAGTAAACTCAATTTAAAGAGTTCTGAGTTATTTAAATGTAAGAAAGTGTATTCCCCTATATACACCCATGTCATACATGATAGAAAATGGCATCAGTGGAGCTTGTAGTGAGCTTGTAGTGTCTTGGTTTTTGTGGCACAATGGGCAACATTGGCTTGGAGATTCAGAGATTTTAGACCTAAAAATAGCGATGAGCGATTACATTGACTATCGTCATCGGCTCGATAGTCGATATCGGCAATTATCAAGACGATTTCCGATAGTCGATAATAGATTATCGCCGATGAGCATTAAAGTCTATGGGAGAGGAACAACACCTTCATTCTTACACCCAAACAGGGCTGTAGAAGCTGGATTAAACATCCACAACAGCAAACTGCATACGTGCTACATCTTAGGCAAGACAATTAGGTTATAAAAGCCACAGAAAACAAGTCACAGACCATTCACTATCCCTGTCTTGTACCACAGCATGACCCTTAAACCTGCATCACCCACAAATTAAAAAGTGCCAGAAGGCAGTATGATTTGAAACATCATTTTACTTGAACTGGACATTGACTATCCCTGTCCTGGAACGCAGCATGAGCCCCAAACCTGCATGACCCCCAGATTTAAAAAGTGCCTGAAAAAGGAGTCTTTCAACCACCATTTTAGTTTCACAGGACATTGACTATACCTGTCCTGGGCCACAGCATGAGCCCCAAACCTGCATGACCCCAGATTAAAAAGTGCTGGAAAAAGGAGACTTTCAACCACCATTTTAGTTTCACTGGACATAGACTATCCCTGTCCTGAGCCATAGCATAAGCCGCAAACCTGCATGACCCCCAGATTTAAAAAGTGCCGGAAGAAGGAGTCTTTCAACCACCATTTTAGTTTCACTGGACATTGACTATACCTGTCCTGGGCCACAGCATGAGCCACAAACCTGCATGACCTCAGATTTAAAAAGTGACGGAAAAAGGAGTCATTCAACCACCATTTTAGTTTCACTGGACATTGACTATACCTGTCCTGGGTAACCTACATCTGTTCAAGTTTTCAAGTACCTCCCTTGTACAATTCAGAGGAATATTTGTATCAGCTATTTTGTGCATGCAAGTTTTTTAGTAGTTTAATTCTAGAAAACCCATTTTTAAAATAGAATGGAATCCCACCACGTCTTTTTTTCTCTTTTTTTTATTGTATTAAATGGGTTGTCTCACTATTGGAATTGCTAGCTGTGATAAAGATCTTGCAAAAACAAGTCATTTTGCAATATGTGTTCATTAACAGTGTCCTACCTATTCCTGTTTTTGACAGCACCATCACCCTTGAGCCACTCTTGACAATTGTGAAGAACAAATGTCTGTTAGAAACCACATTTTTTACAACAGGACCTGTAGTCTAGCGGCATTTCACATCAAAATTCCCCCAAAAAATATAAACATGACCCTTGAGCCACTTTTGACAATTGTGAAGGACAAATCTGTTAGAAACCACTTTTTTTTTTTATAATAGGACATGTAGTCCAGCTGCATTTCACAGCAAAATGCCCCCAAAAATTCAAAACATGACCCTTGAGCCACTTTTGACAATTGTGAAGAACAAATGTCTGTTAGAAACAACATTTTTTTAGAATAGGACCTGTAGTATTGCTGCATTTCACAGCAGCATGACCCAACAAATTATAAAAATGACTTCTCAGCCACTATTAAAAATTGTGAGGGAGAAATGCCACTTAGAAGCCACATTTCTGTTCCAAAGGACCATGATTATAGCTGTATCTCACAGCACCATGACCCCAAAAAATTATAAAAATGACTTCTCAGCCACTGTTAAAAATTGTGAGGGAGAAATGCCACTTAGAAGCCACATTTCTGTTCCAAAGGACCATAATTATAGCTGTATCTCACAGCAACATGACCTCAAAACCATTGACAATGCGAAAAATTCTAAAGATAAAGTGAGTAAATGGAATACGGTTTTGTCATGAAACCTTGGTGTCTTTTACAGTCTCCACATCGCAAAACCAGCAAAATGATCTTTTGGGAACTGAGAATAAACATTGCAGTAAGAAATGATCATTTTAAAAAAAGTTTTCAAGAGGACCATCTCTGTTTGAAGAGGAATGTGAAGTAGACCGGCAACTAATCGGTGACCTCGGCAATTGGGCCACAACATCACAGAGACCCATGCCTGATTCATCTTGATGAAAGTCAAACGATCAACATTATCTGGGGAAAGTCGGATGTGTTTGCTGTAATGACTCCTCCAGCTGTGCTGAAGGTCCGCTCAGATATGATGCTGGGCAGGACAACACCTCTATGGCGTGGCGAGCGAGCTGGGGCCATTCATCCATTTTGGATACCCGATAGTCAATTGGGTCCGGAACACATACAAAAAATCGGTGTTGAGACGCAGATAGTCATGCACCATTATCTTAAGCTGGTCTCTGTGTGTTGTATGTGTGCCCCTGCATTGCATGCGTTGGTGAGGTGGAAAATTTAAAGATTTGCCAGAGGTCACCCATTAGGCTTCTGCCACCTTGCCTGCTGCTGCTGCCGCTACGGCTACTTGGCACTCTACTGCTGTCACGTCGCTGACGTTGTTCCACCGTGACATTTGAAGAACGTGAAGAAAGACGCAACAGATGTCTCCAGTTCATCAATCAGCAAGGTCTCCATTTCCTGCATTTTACTCTCTATTTGGGTGGGGGGAAAGGGAAAGTGCTGAGTTTTGTTTTTTTTACCGGGGATCCAGGAGGCTGACCACCCAGTAACTATTGTTCATTTTGATGGCCTTAATGCGAGGATATGTTGGAGGGAAATGGAGCATCCAGGCACTCATGTGAGAGATGGAGCCTTGATTTCCCAAGCCCCTGGGTCGAGGGGCACTAGCAAACTGATCTTCCTCATCTTCCTCCTCCACCTCAAATTTGCGCCAACCTCTTTCCAAGGCAGGGATGTCAGTAACGTCGGTGTCTAGGAATACCTCCTCCTCCTCCGCCTCCTCCGCTTCCTCCGGCACAGCTTCAACACAGCCCTGACTTGCCTGAGATGATGCACCCTGAGAGCTGAGGCGCTGCCTTGCACTAGCCCTGGACCCCGAACCACTGCCTAATGAAGACCGATAAAATTGTGAAACTGTCGGGCCTCGTGGATTTGACGGAGAGAAAGGCTCCGTGTCTGCATCTGTGTCCGTCTCCTCCTCCGTCGCTGGTGGGACCTGATGTTTCAGAGTGTCCAGCGATCGTTCCAGAACTAAGATCACCATAATGGTCATGCTGACCATTTTGGTGGCTTCTTCAAAACTGGCAAGGATGGTTTGCAGAGCTCTTTCACCTGCCTCCATCACGGTGGCTCAAAACCCGAGGTCCGAAACCACAGCTTGTCAGCCATGTGTACTTCTTTACTGCGTAATTGGCATTGTGCTGCTCCAACAATCACTGGAGCATGTGGAGGGTGGAATTCCAGTGTTTTGCCACGTCAACAATGAGACGGTTGACGGGGAGGCTGAGCTGATGCTGCAACGCAGCCAGGCAGGACGAAGCAGGGTGCGAACGGCGGAAGTGCGAACTCAGACCTCGAGCCTTCCTCAGCAGGCAGTCCAGATCCGGGTAGCGCTTTAGAAATTTCTGGACGACGAGGTTCATGGGCATGTGCAGGCAAGGGATGTGCTCCAAACCTACCGATCTTAAGGGGGGCCAGCAGATTTCGACCGTTATCGCAACACCTTGCCTGGCACAAGGGTTCTTGTCATCAAGCCAGCGCTCGGTCTCGTTGCGGGGAGCCGTCCCCCAGCTCCTGACCTGTGTGTGGACGGTCCTCCAAGACAGATTAATTTCAACAGGCCTGGTTTCTCTGGGCACGTGATGCCACCAGAGGACCTTGGGGGAAAGAGCCCTGCACCATCCCTGCGGTTTTGAAGAGCGTGCGCCAAGCCCGAGAGCCACCGTCACCACCAGAGACATCCACCCAGCTCACCCAGTGAGCTGTCACAGAGATATAATGGCCTTGGCCGTGCTTACTAGTCCATGTGTCGGTGGTCAGATGGACTTTTCCGGACACAGATGCAGAAAACGAGCTTGAAATTTTAGATGACAAGTGGCTGGCCAGGTCAGGGACGGATTTTCTGGCAAATAAATGCTGTCGGCATCTGGGATTGGTGGCAGGCAAGGGCCATGATGTGGCGGAACCATCGGGCCACCAGACGGAAAGGCAACATTTCCAAGGCCAAAAGCCTGGCAATGCCGATATTCAGGCTTTTGGCTTTGGGATGGTTTGGGTTAAAGTGTTTCTTCTGCTCCCAAACCTGGAAGACTGGCTGCTGTACGGCATGCAGGTCGTCAAACTGGCGGAAGGAGAAAGGGTAGGATGGGTCTCTGGTGGTGCTGGTGGTACTCGGGCGACAGTGGCGGCTGAAGCGGAGGGCTGATCCCTGATCATGACTATGAGAGACATGGGCAGCTGAGGAACGCTTGGTGGTGGCGGGGAGGAGGAGGCGGAGACAGAGGGTGTGACAGTGGTTGGAAGCCCCGGGATCGGTGTGGCCTTTTTTTGGGCCCAAATGTTGCCTCCATTTCAACTCATGCATTTGCTGCATGTGACTAGACATGTTGGTGGTGGTTAAACACCTAAGATTCTTGCCTCTACTGATGCGTTTACGGCAAAGGCGGCATATGAAATTGCTGGGTGAATCAGAGGCTTGCTCAAAGAAGGCCCAGGCTTGAGAGGTCCTGGACCTTTTTGACGGCGATAAGCGAGGAGCGGGGTTTCCGCTGACCGTGGCTGGCGGAATCATTTCAGCGGACTTGTGCGACCGCCCTCTCCCTTTTTGAGGTGGGACCCGGATTGACACTACCCTATCGTCTTCATCCTCGTCCAGTGATGAAGCGCTTGCAAGCAAATTTTGCGGAAAAGACCACGATGGATCCGCAATGTCGTCATCATCATCATCAACACAGGTGACTTGGTCGTCCTGAGATTCTGCATTCAGGAGTGCGGTTACAAGAAAGAGGCACTGCAAGGCATTGCCGAAACGCCCGGGATTTTTGCCCATTGACCGGCTTCCTTCTCCTCCTTGATGGCATTTAGTAACTGTGCGTCAGAGCAGACAAATCATCTTCTTTGGCCTCTTGATCTTTTAACATGCCTTCTGACCACAACCGCATTTTGTCATCAAAGAGGTCTTCAGAAAATGGAGTATCCACAGTGGTGGGGACACGAGTTGACATTTGGGCTGCCTTCGCTTCATGTTGGATGGATGCTGATGATGCTGATGACGACATTTGTGGCCGTGACTGGGAGGACTATGAGGTAAGACTGCTGGATGCAGGGTTTCATTAACCCCTGAAGAACAGATTTGGGGACGCTGTTCGTTACTGAGAAATTTACAGGGGACTGACCCAGCGATGACAGGGCCCGACGGTCCTGCAACCGACGTCCCTGGGATGCGTGTTGTCGCCCGCACTGGAAGGAGCACCTTCTCTCGTACCTCTACCTCCAAAGTCCTACCCCCCTCTTTGTCGCTTACCACCTGTATTCGCGCCCTGTTCACAAAGATAAAAATTGAGAAGGTATGGAAGGCTTTTTAAAACTCAAAAAGCGGCAA
>JAODAL010029946.1:0-50788 GCA_025379985.1 Phyllomedusa bahiana | reverse complement strand
ATTTTTACTAAAGTAGCGTCACATTGTTGGATTTCAAAAGAGAACCAACGATGCAGCGACTACTTGTGACTAAAGCTTTCCCGCTGCAGCTTACAGCACAGTGCCACAGGAAGCTGCAGCAACAGAGTTTTAGTATTGTGAGAGCAGTGTAATTATTGCCTATCTTTTCCTATTTCCCGGTTTCCATCTACTGCGATCCTTTGTCTGTTGCTGGGGCTGGCTGTAATAGTGGAGGAAGCGGGACAAGGCTGCCGTAAACAGCTCTGAGCCCTGACGCCTACATTACTCCTCCTATACTCCTTGCTCATTGCCTATCCCCCATGTGCCCAACCCACAGAGCAGTGAGTAGCTATCCACAACCACATTAATAGGCAGGCTGCCATACCCTATGTTATCATGTATAGGTCAGTGGGCCAATATTATATACAATGTAACTGAATGTCAGCTCTGTGGGTCAGCATTTTATAATATAATGCTGAAGCACATAGCTGACAATCAGTCTGCGGTTATATTGATCAGCTCTGTGGGTCAGCATTATTTATGTTCATTATATTTCATATACAATGCTGACCCACAGAGATAATATTATATAACTGTCGACTGACTGTTAACTAAGTGGGTCCAACATACCAGAGTATGCAGCACAGGCGGCGTGAGAATGTCCAAGACAATATAGATGGCAGTTTATGCATATATTTCATCAACATTCAGAATGGTCCACAAATGGGAATCCCTCCTATCCCATATCTAACTTCACAGTGATAAGCGCAGACCCAGGGTATGTGATCAAACACAGTAGATTTATTATATAATCTACACTCCAAAATATCAAAAACCAAAAAAAATATTGTGTAATAAGCCAAAATTTGTTGCTTTGACGCCGCCTGGCCTACACTTCACAATGTCCAAAAATCACTCCATAAGGTAGCATGGTCACCTGTCAAGCTCCAATCCTCTCTACCTTATGGAGTGATTTTTGGACATTGTGAAGTGTCAGCTAAGTTGGCATAAAAGCAACATACATACTTTCTATTGCTTTTTGATACTATTGGCTATGTGGATTCTATAATAAACGTGCTATATTGGATAACATGCCAAGTGTCTGAGTTTATCGATGTAAGGCGGGAGCGTGTCATCACGCTGCCTGTTTGGGGACACAAAGAGGAGCGAGTTATTATGTTATTTAAAAGGTATTAAACTATAGTACGTCGATCAGCTCTTTTGAAAAACCAAATCTGTCTGTGCTGATGTTCATTGTACAGTGACTGCTGAGGAGGTGGAAAGGATCTATGTGAAATACCCAGAAAATTAGTGACAGATTGGGAACATTTGTTTTTTCCTCTTTAATAATATATGCCACAGGCAAAAATTGGTGCAGAAAATGCTACGTGAACCCAGCCATACTGAGCAATACATAACACAGCGCCCCAGATGTTTTAGTGCCCTAGCAATGTTTAGTGCCCTAGCAATGCCCTGTAGAAAGAAATCTTTTGTTCACAGTTGAAATGGAAACTTGTTTTTTTTGTTGGTGCATTAAACTGTGTTTGAAAATTTGGAGCTGTGAGGTGCTAATTATGCAAACTGTTGACTCTCAAAAATATTGTCATCTGATTTTTGTATTAGTCTTTGAGTCTGCCAAACCTCTTCATGTCAGTTTTCTCCAGTTTTCACCGTTTTTGATAAAAAGGAAACTTACGACTGTCAAGGGCCAATTTCTTGTGGAAGATCTCATTTTAAAGGGGTTTATTTACTGTCTTTCTTCTTCTTCTATAAGCCCTTTTCTTGCCATTATGGTAGCAATGTACTCTTTCCTGAAAATAAAAACTGTCCAAATCCTGCCCCTGGGATTTTTAATCTTCTGTTTAACGTGCCTTATAGAATCAGAGGGTTTCTAAGTAATCTCCAAAAATTGAGACTGCTTTAGAAATAGTTTGCATCCATTTTTCAACCATAATTTGCTTGTTGAGCAGCTGTCCTTAATTTTTTTCCTGAAAAAAAGCCCTTCGAGTTAAAATTCCCAGTTACTTTTTACATCAATACAGTTCTAATGCAACAAATAATGTAAAATGATTCAAAAGTTTAAAAATGATAAGAATGTTTAACCTCAAAAGCAACAATTCAGACTAATGTTGCCTTTGCGGTTAAACATTTTTATTATTTTTAAACCTTTGAATAATTTTACATTATTTGTTGCATTAGAACTGTGTTGATGTAAAAAATAACTGGGCATTTTAGAGGC
This sequence comes from Phyllomedusa bahiana, assembly GCA_025379985.1. Taxonomy (NCBI): domain Eukaryota; kingdom Metazoa; phylum Chordata; class Amphibia; order Anura; family Hylidae; genus Phyllomedusa; species Phyllomedusa bahiana. The sequence continues at coordinate 48,549 of JAODAL010029946.1, read as the reverse complement.
CATATACCCGAATGATCACATTGTTTATTACCTAAAAGGTATTAGCTCCTAACTTTCTCATGAAAAGCATGGTTTTACAATTACATTGACAGAACACAGCACCTTAGAAACTGGAAGTGAATCATTTTGGTTCTTTATTACATTGTAATGGGTTTCAAACCCTTTTTATTACTAATTAACCTATTACCCACCCCTGAGTTATTGTTAATAATAACTTAAGTTACAAGTTTATCTGGAGAAAGTTCTCCTTAACAGGTTCTTTTATATAAAAGGAAATGGGGTGGGATCAACCATTCCAAGTACAACATAGTAGCTAAAAAGGCTACCTCTATAGTATGTAAACCCTTGTTTTACAGCTAAATGCAGAGATCAATAGGTGTCATCTGTGAAATAGTTGCCTTCTACATTCATAGATATCCCTTGTCCCTAGAAGTAATTTGTAGCACATGGGTGTTACAAACAGCTTGCTGAATGTGTCAGAAGTAACTATAAAACATAAACCGAATTGTTTTACTGCTGCTTGGACCATAATGTCACTGAGTAATTGCCCATTATCTTTCAGAGTCCTGGTCCCTGTCCCGGAGCCTTTAAAACCTTGAAGCATAATACAAGGTTCTTAGAGTTTAAACACATTCCAAATAGCCTTATCATATTGTTTCTGATTGGGGACCTAATGAAAGAGATCTGATATAAAGCCTACCACAGCTGTTACTATTAAAACTGTGTTTCTAATGCTTAACAAAAAAAAAATAACGAGCAAGCATTTATTTCCAATTCACATAGCATATAAGAGATAGCTAAATGTATCTCGAACTGTCAATTTAATAAGAGATATTGTTTGTGACCATGGACTCTGGACAGGAAAGCAGCTCTGGGCAACTGGTATTGTATACTGCATAGAAAAGGAGAGAACTAAATAAGGGACATGACTGTCTATGGCATGTTTTTTGCATTATTTACAGCCAGTGCCTCTTTGGGATAAACACTAGGGAATCCCACATCAATATAAAGTGTAGGGAAAGCTGAAATAGATGCCAGCAGACTTAGACTTTTGGGATAATGGGAAGAAAAGGTCACTTAAGCCAATTTGCCTTCAGTTTCGGTGTATTTTTAGAAATGTTACCTTGGGTGCACAAGATACTAGTAGCAAATATTCAGTAAGCACAAAATAAAACAACTTTACATTCTGTTTTAGGGCAGTCACCCTGTACGTATCTTTTATGGCCTCTGTTTAATATGTGTGCCAGAAGATTGCATTTCTCACCCATAGATTCCCAATATAAATATACATTTTACAAACCAAATTTACACAGGAAGATGCACTTATTGCTCCAATACATGCCACATTACACATATTTTCTTTGTTTTTTTTGCAATTTTTCAGGTGCTAATCAGATTTGAGCTCAGATAAAAAAAACATTCTTTGTTAAATAGCAATAACATGTCAGACATTAAAGACAATTAATAATGATCAATCATAGGTATTCACTTTCATAGATTTTTTTAAGGACCAGTCCAGTTCTGATGTGGCTTTCAGGAGACTATATGTTAAATACCCCTATAAATGACTTCATCTAAGAAACTACATCCCTTAAAGTAGTTACAACAATGTTTAGGAAGTTTGTTAACCCATTAGGTATTTCACAGAAATTAATGCAAAGTGGAGGTGAAATTTCAAAATTTCACTATTTTAACAGATTTTCTATTTTAATCCATTATTCACTGAAACATAATAGATATGACCAGGTAAATGAAACTCAATATTGATTCCCCAGATTCTGCCGTTTTTAGAGATAACTCGTATGGGGCCCTAGTGCGCTAATTGGCTCAACCACAAGCCTTAGAGTAGGAGGAGCATGTACTGGACTTTGAGGCGCCATTCCAAGTTTGTGGACAACCTAAGGTGCTAAAGTTTAATAAACGCCCCTAAAAAGATCCAATTTGGAAATTACACCCTTTAAGGAGTATATCCAGGGGTGTAGTGAGTTTATCAACTCATCAGGTGTTTCACAAATTATTTTAGCATTAGGCTGTGGAAATGAAAAAAATATTTTTTTCCAACAATCTGCAATTTTAGCTAATTTTTTTTAATTTATACAAGGAATCCTGGAAAAAAGTACCCAAAACTTTGTTATACAATTTCTTCCACGTTCGGAAATACCCTATATGTGTGTGTAAATTGCTGTTTGGGTGTCTGGTGGAGGGTTCAAGGGGGGTGTGCTATTTGGCTTTTTGGAGTCAGATTTTGGGGGGTGCCATGTCGCATCTGCAAAGCCCCCAAAATATACTGAAGCTGTGCACATCTAAAATATATTCTGAAAAACGTAAGCATAGGTGCACACTAAAAAGGCAATAGCATATATATAAATTTTATCTTTTGCACACTAAAGAATAAATAAAACCTCAAGGTATATGAAAAACCTGGGACTCTTAGTTTACAGTATTTGATCAAAGATTGTATTAAGCTCACCTCCCAAAACGTCAAGGGGATCCCAGAGCAGGTGAGTCCCTACACTAAATATACTTCCTCACTAGGCGTCAATCGAGACTGCAATTTCAGGGAATGGTAGGAACAGCTTCAGTATGTTTTGTAGTTCATTTGAGATTGGTAATCTCATTGGCTTGCTGCACACAGCTGTCTCTTTTTAACCAGTGCAGGATGACCCAGTTGGTGGTTCCTACCATTCCCTGAAATTGCAGTCTGGATTGACGCCTAGTGAGGAAGTATATTTAGTGTAGGGACTCACCTGCTCTGGGATCCCCTTGACGTTTTGGGAGGTGAGCTTAATACAATCTATTGATCAAATACTGTTAAACTAAGAGTCCCAGGTTTTTCATATACCTTGAGGTTTTATTTAGTCTTTAGTGTGCCACTGATATTTGTTAGATATATGCTATTGCCTTTTTAGTGTGCACCTATGCTTACGTTTTTTCAGAATATATTTTAGATGTGCACAGCTTCAGTATGTTTTGTAGTTCATTTGAGATTGGTAATCTCATTGGCTTGCTGCACACAGCTGTCTCTTTTTAACCAGTGCAGGATGACCCAGTTGGTGGTTCCTACCATTCCCTGAAATTGCAGTCTGGATTGACGCCTAGTGAGGAAGTATATTTAGTGTAGGGACTCACCTGCTCTGGGATCCCCTGACGTTTTGGGAGGTGAGCTTAATACAATCTTTGATCAAATACTGTAAACTAAGAGTCCCAGGTTTTTCATATACCTTGAGGTTTTATTTAGTCTTTAGTGTGCCACTGATATTTGTTAGATATATGCTAAAGCCCCCAAAATACCTGAACATGTGCAACCTTCCAAAAGTCGCCCATTTTGGATTCAACACCCCTCATGGATCTCATCAAGGGGTGTATTGTGCATTTTTGGTGCACAGATGCTCCATAGTTTTTTTGGCATTGGGCCATAAAAATGAAGGGAAAAAAACGCAGTTCTGCCATTGTTTTTTGGGCTTCAGTTTTACAGCATTTGCCGTGCAGTATAAATGACAGGATAACTTTACTATGTGGGTCAATACAATTGCAAAGATATAAATTTTATATAGTTTTTTATGTTTTATTCTTTTTATACAATAGAAATGTGTTTATAAAAAAATGCGTTTTTATGTCTTTATAGTCTGCTAGCCATAACTTTTTTATTTTTCTGTATATGGAGCAATTTATGGCTTGATTTTTGCAGGATGAATTGATGTTTTTATTGGTCCCATTACAGGGTGTATATGCTGCTTTGAGCACTTTGTTTAACATTATTGAACCAAATACAGCCAGTCTGGTACTGTTTTTTATTTTTTACATTGGTTATTGCGCGGTATAAAAGACATGCTAGCTTTACTCAGCAGGTTGATACGATTACAGCAATACCCAATTTGGATTTTTTTTATGTTTTACTGCTTTTACACGTTAAAAACACTTTTTTTCAAAAAGAAAAACATGTTTTTGCATTGTCATAGTCTGAGAGCCATAACTTTTTATTTTTCTATGTACGGAGCTGTGTAGGGGGCTTGTTTTTATGGGATGATTTGATGTTTCTATTGCTATAATTTTTTGGGGGGGAAAAGGCCTTATGATTGCTTTTAAATCCATTTCTTGGACCACCGGGTTAAGAAAATATTGCACTCCTTTTTGTGTTTTTTTTTTTTTTTTAACAGTACTGTCAGGAAAATCCCGTGCCCACTCGAGGGTTGACAGCCTGACTTGGGGTGTATTTGTGACATTGCACTCCTAGGGGTGCGCAAGGTCAGTTGTTAATGGTTTCACGGTTAACTGCTGTCCACATGGGCACAGGAAGACCCAGGGAGTGCAAGAGGATATCCCACTTGCCCACAACCCTGAACAGCTAGGAGAGTTCTGTTTACCCACACTGGTGAAACAGAACTCTGTCAACCCAGTTACATGCAAAGGTTACATGCAAAGGGGTGAATGCAATCTGCTGATTCCGGACGCTTCAGTACGCTTGTCGTAACCCCCTTTCCGAAATGAAGACATACCACGTCACAACCCCTTCACACTCCCTGTCACACCCTCCTGGGATGGTCTACACTCTTCTCCCTCTTGGGCCATGCAGTTTTTGACTTCGAACACAAAATGGGACATATTGCGGCAGGGTATTGGGACAGAACCGAGCCAGTGATACCATCAGAACCGGATGGACCTAACCTACCACTTGGTACCAAACACTGGGCTTCTGCTTAATTTATTGTGCCAGCCTTTGGTTTCTCTCTTCATGTGTGCCCTACCAACGCGGGAGTGACAGCAATGCGTGTGGGATGTTTCATATTTGAAAATATGAAACTGCTGTTGACATGTGATGCCTGGTTCTTCGATAAACCCTTATGAAATATCAACATCTGGCTGTCTGCTAATCCCTTTGATGCTTGGGTCTGGGAGCACATGTGTACTCTACCCTGGGCCAGGTGCTAACGAAATTAACTGACACTCCTTTGATGCTTCGATTACCTGCTGGTCTTGTTTCCTATGGATGGATTGGAAGCAGTCAGGTCTTGCATCTAAATTGGGGACATGCCTTTTGCCTAATTGACAGCTTCCTCTAGGACATAAGCTTGGGTGACTTTTGCAATGAATTTGAAGTTACAAGAGCTACATTTTCCTCACAAGTACTAACCGTGCAGTATACGTGACAATTTAGTTTTACTCTGCATCTCGATATGATTACAGTACCAAATTTAGTTTTTTTTATGTTGAAGCACTTTAAAAAAAAAGTGGTGTTATTGTGTAAAATAATATTTATGCATCGCTATCTTCTGATAGGCATAACTTTTTTATTTTTCCATACACAGAGCTATGTAAAGGTTTTTTTTGCGGGATGAAATGATGTTTTAATTGGTACTGCTTTAGTGTTTATATGAGTTTTTAATTGCTTTTTATTCCATTATATGTGTTGCGGGATGAACAAAATTCGCAATTTTGTGATTTTTTTTTTTACGGTGTACACCATGCCGGTTAATTAAGGTGACAGATTTATAGGGTTGGTCAATGCACATGCGGTGATACCAAAAATGAATACTTTATTTATGTTTTTATCTTTTTGGTGACTATTGGCTTTTGTAAAGGGGAAAATGGTGGTGTATGTGTTTTTATCTTATTTTTCACTTTTTTGTAATTTTCCCATAGGGGCCACGGGTGATGAGGCATGAGGCTAGCTGTAATATAGAGCTGGTCCCATGCCATAATTTTGCGAGCGCCGCTTTTGAGCTTGCAAGATATTCATGACTTACCCATTTGTCAAAATGCGGGAACCCCTTCCCGACCATGACATATGATTACGTCAAATGTCAGTAACGAGTTAACTGAAGAAAAAATTTTGAATTATACAAATAAATTCTAAAGGAAAATGTCAGGACATCTGTCTGTGAGTTAAGGAAAAAACATTTTAATATTTGGCAAAAAAAATTGTAAACTAAGAATGGAAACCCTCAATTGAGAAATATTCAAAATTAAACACACTAACTTATATTAATAATGTAGCATGTACTAAAAACAGTTGTCTTATATATGATCCCAATGCATAGAGGACTTTTTGTTTGTAGTGCTACATTTACATATTATTCCTTGCTCTGTAAAGTCACTAGCTCAGGGGCATGCTGAGAAGAATACTGGTACTGAACCAGAAAATTACAAATTTAAAGCAAAAAGTATATTCAGTCATGTTATTGCCCTTGACCAATGTCCATAAAAAACAACTAACTCAGCCAGTCTTTTATATATTCTGCAATAGTAAAATGACATATTTATTGCTTACTATACAATATTGAGAGCAGTCATGGTATTAAACGGTTATAAACTGAACAAAATCACAGAATAATAAGTAAGTATATGGTCTGTTTGACACAAAACATATTTCTGTGTCCTAGTTTTATTTTGAGGGAGTTTGTAGCCAATACAATGAAAGCAAAAGCTTAGACTAAACAGCTAACTTATATATCTATGCTATTTGCTAAAAAGAATTTTTTTTTATTCTTCCATAAATTGCTATATACAATAATAAAGTATATTTATACAAACATAAGTACTGAAATATGTGTTCATCCATACTCATTTTACATATATAGAAACCTTACCGTATAGTCCTGCCTTAGGGGCAGGGGTATTGCTAGGGTCCTAAAACATCCAGGGCCCAGGCCCCCAGTGTTAAGTTTTGCTCTGTAGAGCTTGGTTCACACGGCATTTTTCACGCCACATTGTGAACTGCGGCATGTATTTTATAGTTAAAAAACTTATGTTCCTGTCACTAATTTTCTGCATATTCCACATAGATCCCGTCCATCACCTCAGCAGTCACTGCACAATCAAAGACAACACTAACAAATTTGCTTTTCAAAATCGTTCGCCTCCATTTGACAGTGCAATACCTTACAAATATGTCACCTAATAATACACTGATACATGGAGCAAATATACCAGACGAATGATTGTTACAAAGAAAAAAAAAACTCCTACAGAACCAAGACCCAAAACTATTACTATTTAACGATCATGTAATACTGCCAGACCATGACCAAATGTGACCACCACGTGTCGTACACAGGCTCTGAAAACGTATATTACCGCCATACAGTGACCAGATAGTGGTAGATACTAGTTGTATGTAGTCTCTACAGAAATATAAGCGATTACACTGAAGTTACATTTAGTGACTTACAGGAGGTGTCTTTTCTGATTGGAGTCATTCACTTTCCCTTCTATCCTCCATCCGGCCCAGACCGCCATGATGACTTCTACCGGCCACGAATCGTCTCTGCGGAATTTACCACACAAACATTTTAGAATCCTCATTTTTCCAGCACCTATATAAGCCAGGTGTCTGCTGTGGGTTATGGGGAGTCACCCATTGTTCCTTTATAAGCCTCCACTAGGTAGGTTTATAGAGCCCCTCCCAGTAGGTAGAGATATAGATCTCCTCAGTAGGTATGTAGGTTATATGTCTCCCAGTAAGTAGGTATAAAGGTTATATGTTCCCCAGTAGGTAGAGATATAGATTATAAGGTCCACCAGTCGGTAAATAGATAATAGGGCCCCCAATATATAGATAGGTAAGTGTCCCCCAGTATATAGAAAGGTAATAGGGCCACTAATATATAGATAGGTAATAGGGCCCCCAGTATATATAGATAGATAATATGGCCTCCAGTAAAGATAGGTAACAGGGCTCCCAGTACATATAGGTAGATAACAGGGCTCCCAGTACATATAGGTAGATAACAGGGCTCCCAGTACATACAGATAGCTTATAGGTCCCCCAACACTAGATAAGTAGTTTATAGTTAGGTTATAGGTCCCCCAGCACATGTATAGGTAGGTTACAGGTTCCCAAGCACATCTAGCGGTAGTTTATAGGTTCCCCAGCACATCTAGAGGTAGTTTATAGGTTCCCCAGCACATCTAGAGGTAGTTTATAGGTTCCCCAGCACATCTAGAGGTAGGTTATAGGTTCCCAAGCATATGTATAGGTAGTTTATAGGTCCACCAGCACATCTAGACGTAGATTTTAGGGTCTCCCAGCACATCTAGCCATAGATTTTAGGGTCCCCAGCACCTCTAGCCATAGTTTATAGGGTCCCCAGCACATCTAGCTATAGTTTATAGGGTCCCCAGCACGTCTAGCCATAGTTTAGAGGGTCCCCAGCACCTCTAGCCATAGTTTATAGGGTCCCCAGCATATCTAGACGTAAGTTTTAGGGTCCCCAGCACATATATAGAGGTCCCCCAGCACTGTTTATCCCCCAGAACATATATAAAGGGTCCCCAGCAGGTATAAGGCTAATTAAAAGTAACAAACTGACAATACTCACCTTACCTCACTCCCAGACGCTGTCGCTGCTCCTGGTCTTCTTCACAGGCAGCCTGACATCATCAGGCTGCGTAGGCAGCACGATGATGCTCACGCCGCCTGTGCTGTGTACTCTGATGAGCCGCATTCTTCCTGCGGCTCACCCGAGTACTCTGCAGAGTGGAGAGCAACCGCTCTCTGCTCCGCAGAAGACTGTAACTGTCTGTGCGTCCGGCGGACGCACATACAGTTAGACCTGGTGCCGCTGCCATCATCGATCGGCAAGGTCCTATGCCGATAGCTTGGCGATCGGCGGCGGCGCCGGGGATCACGATACTCCGCGGAGCAGGGAGCGTTTGCTCTCTGCTCCACGGAACCCTTCAGCTGTATGTGTATCCAGCGGACACACATACAGTTGAGGTGGTGGTCGGCGCTCCACGCCCACAGCAGCGGCCTGGAGCCCAGCGAGGTTCGGGGATGGGGAGTTTTATCCGGGGCTTATGCCCCGGATGAAAGAGCCTAGCGATGCCCCTTAGGGGCTTAGGGGCCGTTCACATGGCACAGTGCAAATACCTAGTTGTATTTTCACTGTTTTCTGGCCGTGCACACGGCCATCAGGTGGCAGCTTTTCTCCATGGTTTCCGGAAAAAAGCCCTCCAGGCAGAAGAATGAACATGTTCAATGTCTGTCAGACCACCAGTGGTCTAAAAAACCACCCCGTGCAGTAGGGATCGCTGCGCAGGTTTTCCATAGTGGTCCATATTAAAAGTTGTCACCCGATTTACAGACGGTTTTCAAAACAGTTTGAAAAACCGGGCTAAAACCTGTGCCGTGGAGACAAGCCCTTACAGTTTCACATTTTGTATTTTCAATGACTGATTAAGAAATCAACATCAGTCACGGGCAATAAATAATGCAAAGAAAGTGGAGTTCACACACAATTGCAATCCATCTACAGCTTACAGTTCCTCTACGTGGATTGCAAGGATGCTGTCAACCACCAGCAGAAAGTCCAGATAGTAGAAAAGTCCAGCACCTCCATAAAACAACATTTTATTTGTAATCCATTAAAATGCAAGTATAGAGTCCAAATTGAGCATGTTACGTACACTTGGGCATTTAAAACACAAGTGTCTTTGTTCAAAAATGTTCACAGAATGAACATGGGCATGTCACGGATTGCGGGCGCGTCTGTTCCCCAACCCTCTCCCCGGTACCGGGGGTGAGGGGTCCCGTGGTCGGTGTGCCGGACCGTGGGTGCACTCGTTCCCCGGGAGGTTAGGTACTCACCCGACCACGCTCCTGTGCTCCTGTGCCGGCCGGTGCACACGTCCCCGCTTTCTAGGGCGCGCAGGCGACGGCTTTCTCAGATTTAAAGGGCCAGCGTGCTGGTAATTGGCAGTTGCCGGCCACTGACCCTATATAACGGCTCCTCCTCTGGCAGTCCTCTGCCAGATCTTTAGTGCCCTTGAAGCCTACTGAGAAAGCATATAATCTTGTCTAGTGTTTCCTGTGTACCGTTCCGTCTTGCTACCGTCCTACGACCACGAACCTCTGCCGCCTACCCTGACCTACCGCCTGTCCCCGACTAAGACTCAACCTTACGATTTTGGTACCACGCTCACCCTTGGCTGCCACCGCCAGCAAGTCCGGTCAAGGAAGCGACCTAGTAGTTTCAGAGCCCGCCGCAAAGCTGGATGGACTTGCTGCGGCGGGCTCTGGTGACAACCGGGTTCTACTTAGACTCCGCTCCCGGGTGTGGGCTTTCACCATCGTTTGCATTGGTCCAGCAGATCCACTACTGCTACCGTTACAGGGCACTTGTGTCCGAATCACATAAGCTTACGCAACATGCTCAGTTTGGACTTCATATTTGCATTTTAATGGATTACAAAAAATATTTTGCTTTATTAAAGTGCTGGACTTTTCTGCTGTCAGCCCCAAGCAGGGGGATAAATGAAATGCCTATATATTGCAGTGCATTAGTACTGCAGTGTGTATGACAAACATTTGATTGATACAAGAATCGAAGTTCCACGACATTCCACGTGGCATCTATTATCAAGCACTACTGGTCCTCTCATAAGTGCTGCACCTCTATCGCTGCTGTCTCCCTGCATCTGTACACCTGTTCATCTCATCTCCTGCACTGCTTACTTGGGGAATAGACTGCACAGTACCCTGCTCATTCCAAGTATGCGACATTGTGTATGAGGTGCTTTGGGACTCTATACCTCTCTCCCTTACCTTCCAGCAGAACCGCCATCTTCAATCCTTAGCAGCATTACACGGATCTAGCTCTGTTATAACATAGTAATTTTGCGGCTGGCTGCAGCTCATACTCCCTGCTATTACATCATTAGGTTTAATGGGGAGAACATGAGAAGTATTGTGCATGATACACAATCCTATTGTTATTATTATAAGAAGATTAATTTCCCTTTATTTCCTCAGTTTGCTTGGTATAAGTACAAAGATCTCGAATGCATTAATGACTTATACCAAAGCACCGCTATAATAATTCAAATAATTCACCGCTATAGTAAATTCAAAACACTCCTCTTTTTTCCGTTTACCATATTAAATAAGCAATTATAAAATAAGTACAATTAGTATTTCCACGTCCATAAACGCATAATCTAACACAATATCTTGTTATTTATCCCACACAGTGAATGCCATAGAAAAAATGCCAGTATTGTGGTTTGTTGGTTATCTCACCTCCCAAAAGGAAGGAATAAGAAAATTCGCACACACTCCAAATTGGTACCAATACAAATTAGACTTTGCCCATGGAAAGCAAACCATTGCAAATCTCTTACAGTGGGAAAAAATATTGGTCTCAGAAAGTAGCAAAACATGATGAAAACTATATAAATATGGTATCACCGGAATCTTACTACAGATATTATGTCATTTATGCTGATCAGTGAACACCATAGGAAGACACACAGAAATTATAATAGGATGATCTATGCAAGCATTGTAATCTCTCTGTTCTCTGCTTCTTGCCCATAGCTCGCTACTAGACAACTAACTTAAAGGGGTTTTCTCACCATGCTGTTTCAGAGAGTCACAGGCAGCCTCATTCTTACATTGCCAGGTCAGGTTGTGGGTGGTTTATAGCATTTATTAGCATATTTCACTCCTCTTTAACTAGCTGAGAGTTACTGAAGTATAAGTACAGGAGATTTAATCTGCAAGTAAACACTACACACCTCCGAAGAGTGAAAAAAAATTGCTTTTCAAAGGTAATTAATCTAATCTTGTTAGAGATAAAGCCTGTGCTCCTCCAACCATGGTGACATCACTCCCTACTCTCTGTCTATTCAAGAAGGGACATATGGATGGTAACATAGAGACTCTTGGGTACACTCAGAGCAAATAAAATCTTTCTTCTCTCCTGACTATGGCAATATCAACAGAGCAATGTATTTAGTAACAGTCTTCATTAACTGTTCCACTTTAAAGCTTTTTTTTGGGCGAAAAAACCTCTTAAAAAGAAGGAACCCCCCTTAATGCAAACAGAACATTTTTAAATACTTTCAATTTTTATTAAATTTTATTGTTTTTTTACCCTGAACATTTTTTAAATTGCAAATTTTTTAAAGGGGTTATTGTTGCCCCCTTTTCTCCCCAAAATTTGTCTTGTATTCATTGATTGTAAAAAATCGCCGGACTGAAATTTCAATAAGGGGAAAAGCTGAACCCCTTAAGGGGCATAAGAAAAGAATTCTGAAGAAAAAATTTTGTAGGAAAAATAAAAAAGTTCCCTTTCACTGTGAGGTTTTGGTTGGGGTTAAAAAGATTACCAACAATTTTGCTTTTTATCGCAAAGATTCATAAAAGGTAATCTGCTTATTTTGTACCAGCAACCATTTTTATTGACAACTATGATTGCCTTTTCCCAGCAGTTCAATTACACAAGAACAGTGAAGATTCCAATCTTTAAATCACAAACAACTTGTCAAATGCATTTTTTATGAATGCAACATCTCGCTAAAAACCGAAACAAATTTCAGGATGAAGTTATCATAACCCCTAGTGGGGGTAAAACACGCAAATATACAATGTTTTTCTAAGGAAACATGCCAAATTAAAAATTTCTACAAACATTTTAATCCTACAAACATACAATATGTCTATACCACCAAATATTTTATTTTTTTTTATCTGTACTCAGGGTTAGGCATCCATTCAAGAATTTTGCTGTCCACAGACTTATTGATACACTCGGAAATGGTGCAATAATTGTCCTTGCTGCTCTTACAATAATGGCTTCCTCAAATAGATTTCTGCATCGTAATCTTAAACAGTATTGACTCTCAACAGATGAATGTTCACAGCAAAATACAGAGCACAGTCATTCAGACGTACCAGTTGTCTTTAACCAAATCTTTCTTGTAACTCGAAATTTTATAATTGTTTAATATAATGTTTAGGTGTTTCCACCCTGAGAATGTTTGGTATTCATTGTTACCTTGGGGAGAGAACTCATTAAGAAGACACTTTTGCTAAAGTTAGATTGTCATCATGTATTTTCTCTCCTTCTATAGGAATCTTACTGCCATCTACATCACAAGATTTTTTCCACATCTGTTCTGTTAACCTTAACATATCAAATCTGTTACAGATCACATTTCATACCACTTGTCGAATTAGGAATGACCCGCCCGGGTTTGTACACTTTTTTTAATCTTGCTAACTTTGACGAACATGGACAAAACCTGAACCAACCTTGCCTCCAACATTTGCTCAGAAAAATTCGAACTTTTCCCAAAAAAAATATCCTCTTGGCAGTAGTTAAAGGGATTGAAGTGTGGAAAATCTATGTTTTTGTTTAAAAATATATATAATATATAAATATAAAAAAAATATAAAAATATATATATAAATATATTAAAATATAAAAAATTTATGGTGCATTGTTTTGATAAAAAACTGATTTAACTTTTCCACGTGATGCAAATGTTTTTCCATAAGATTGCAGTGATGTCTCAAAATAAACAAAACAAATTTACAGGATAGACTACATGGCATAATTCCAACATAAAAATTAATTGCTTCCGGGACAACCTTTGTATTTAAAACGTACCCTTAGGGGAAAACTGGTATTTTTTCCCAAAGGCCCAAAATTCACCAACAAAAAGCAAAAAGAAATTAAAAAAAAAAAATTGGGAAAATGGAATCAGAAAAGCAAGACCTTACTAAAAAATCAAAAGAGCTGCAATCTCCCAAATCCCTTCTTAAACTAGGACATAGCTTCTTTGGTTATGAATTTTTAAAAATGTTTTGAAAAAGAGAAAATTGGGCCCCCGGGCCCAAAGGAGCCCTTATCCAAAACCTTAAAGAGTAACTGCTACACTGTACTAGTAGAGACCCCTACTAACTGCAATCACGCAGCACCCTTTCTAAACAAGGGTTTACAAGTAAATAATCAGGGAAAATTGGGTTTAATCTTTCTTTAAACACAAGCGCAAATCACATTGTCTGAAAATTGATCTGAGTCTTTTTACAAAGTCCCCAAAAGACCATTTATGGGGAAAAATTTTTACCTGGGCATTTTTAACTTTAAGGACCATAGAAATTTTTTTTAAAAATGCGGTTTTTTTAATCTCAAAAACGCTAAAAAACAAACTTATTTAAAAATTTTTCGATAATTTACGTAGAAACCAAAGTTTTTCATACATTTTATAAAAAAAACACATAAAGCATGTTTTTTTTTTCAAAATCGACATAAAAAAATAAAACCTTACAAGTTTTAGGGCAATTTGGGGTTCCAAAAAAGAAAATGAGAAGAGAGAGATAGAGAGAGAGAATTCAAAAGTTTACATACACCAGGATTACTATGCAGTTAAACAATTTTGGACAGCCGATATGATGAAAGATGAAAGTGGGGCGTTTTTACGGACAAAAGTTGAAATCGGCAAGGTTTTTTTTGGTATTGAAATTTCCAAACAGCATAATTTAAAGGGGAAAATCGTGCACATTATTAAGACGCGCCCTTTTCGCCTTCCTTAATTTTTGCCCAGCAAATCAGATAACAAAAAAACAGTAAAAATTGTTGCCACTCATCTGGGATGTGTAAAGTTTGCGAAGGCGAAAAATCACAGCCTCGTTTTACATAGAACACTTTTCCTGTTTCAGCCTCATGCCTCGCTCCAAGGGTAGACCTGCCTTCCGTGCCAAAAACACTCAGCGAAATTAGTCTATTTCTGCACAAGAAAAACCTCTACATTACTTACCTTCCAATTTAGTTTTAAATTTTGAATTTAAAAATTTTTGTATTAGCTAAGAAATTTTTTTAAAACACATCTACCGCAAAAATTTTAAAGGGGGTGGGAAAGGGGGGGGGGGGCCCCCCGGGCAACCCAAAACAACTCTATCATAAAGAACACGGATAAAGTTCCCAAGACTATGTAACATTTAGGGAAAACTTTATTTTTAAAATTTGCTATGAAAAATTTTCCTGGATATTGGGACTAACTTTTATTGGTAAAACATCATTTTTAGTAACGCCAGCCTTTTGTTTCTCAAAAAATCCACTTTTATTATCAATAACATTTCAGATAGTGTTTAATTTACCCATTTCACCTGGACTGTTGATTATCCACCTTGCACTTAAATTACAAACCAGCAACTTGTATACACGGTTTTTTGTTGCCAAAAATCCGTGTATCGACGAAAACACACAGTTACGTTTTTTTGACTTTTCCACCCACACTTTCATTACGCAGCATCACGTAAACTTAAAACACAAAACTATACTCCCACAGTAATTGAAAGGGTGCAAAAATACATTTAAAAATATCAAACATAACTTACTTTTTTTGACTTTTGCCACCCACACGTTCGTTGAAGGGAGCATCTACGAAATCTTAAAAAAACCAATTCTATAATCACTACAGGTGAATTGAAAGGGGCAAAAAACCGTTTATTAATCAAAACATAACATTTTTTGGGGTTTTTTGACCTTGCCACCCAGCACTGTTCTTGACCGCATCTAGTAAAACTTAAAAAACAAAACTATATTTACCCCAGTGAATTTAAAGGCAAAAAATACCGTTTTTTTTTTACAAAACAAACATTACGTGTTTTTTTGACTTTTGTGCACCCACCTGTTCATTGACGCAGCACTACGTAAACTTAAAACACAAAATTTTAATTTACCCATAATTAAAGGGCAAAAATACCCTTTTTTATTCAAAACAAACATTTTTTTTTTTGCTTTTGCCACCCCCACGTTTTATGAAGGGAATCACAAAACTTAAAACGCAATTCTTATTCCCACAGGTTTGAAAGGTCAAAAAAAACCGTTATTTAAAAACAAAACAAAAAGTTACTGTTTTTTGACTTTTTTGCACCCACACTGGTTTATTTGACCACTCTACGTAAATCTTAAAAAACCAAATTTTTATTCCCAAGGTAAATTGAAAGGTGAAAAAAATACCGTTTATTATATCAAAAAAACAATTACGTGTTTTTTTTACTTTTGCGCCCCCAGCAATTTCATTACGCGCATCAACGTAAAATTAAAACAAAATTCTATATTCACCACATGTTTAAAAAAGTTGCAAAAAATACCGTTCTTATATCAAAAATGCAGTTACGTTTTTTTTGATTTTGCGCTCCCAGCCTGTTCTTTTACCGCTTTACTAAATTTTAAAACAGAAATCTAATTTACCCCCAGGGTGAATTGAAAGGTGCAAAAAATACCTTTTATTATATAAAAAACAAACAGTTATTTTTTTTTTTTACTTTTTGGCCCCCAGCACTTTCATTGACGCAGCATCTACGTAAATTTTAAAACAAAAAATTCTATATTCCCCACAGGTGTTTGAAAGGTGCAAAAAAAACCTTTATTAACAAAACATAACATTACGTTTTTTTTTGACTTTTGCCCCCCAGCATTTTTAAATTGATGCGCTCTCGTAAATCTTAAAACAGCAATTCTATTCACCCCAAGGTGAATTGAAAGGTGCAAAAAATACCGTTATTATACAAAATAACAGTTAGTGTTTTTGACTTTGCGCACCCACATGTTCATTGACGCAGCATTACTAAATCTAAAACAGCAATTCTATTTTTCACCACAGGTGAATTAAAAAGTGAAAAAAATCCGTTTATTATACTAAAACAAACAAACGGTTTTTTGGACTTTTTCCCGCCATTTTTGTTGATAGACACCTTGCAGTTAAATTTGAACCACTTTTTTGTTTTGATTCGGGGGTTTGAAAATAGCTGTGATTTTCCCTCTTTTAATAAGAGATTTTTCCCAAAAACTTTTCCCATACCTTCTCAAATTTTTAATTTCAAAATGGAGCGAAATGCAGGTGGAAGCGACAAGAGGGGGGGTACCATGGAGGTAGGGTACGAGAAAGGGTGCTCCTTCCATGCTGGCGACAACCCATCCCAGCGGATCGTCAGTTGCGGAAACCGTCAGGGCCTTCACGCGGGTCAGGGCCCTGTGAATCTAAGAACAACATCGTCGCCAATCGCCTCAGGGGTTAATCAACCTGCATCTAGAGTCTTCCCTCCTCTCCTCGCAGTCACGGCCACAAATGTCGTCATCCATCACAGATTTTCCCAAACATAAACACCCAAAATGAACTCGTGTACCCCCCGTGGATAACCTTTTTGAAGACCCCTTTGTGACAAAATGCTGGGGTCAAAGGCATGTTAAAAAGATCAAGAGGCCAAAAAGGATATTTTCTCGCTTGACCCCCATTCTGATGCCATCAGAGGAGGTAAAGGGAAGTGGGTCAATCGGAAAAAAATCCCGGGCGGTGGCAACCCCTTTGCAGTGCCCCTTGCTTGTAGCCCGCGCCTGGTGCGAAAGTCAGGCACCAAAGTCCCCTTTGTTGAAGAGTGATGATGATTATACGACATTGGGGGATCCATCCGGGCTTTTCCCAGAATTGCTTGCGACGCTTCTCAGGGGGAGAGGAGGAAACGATGGGGTATTCAAAGGGGTCCCCCCAAAAAAGGGGGAGAGGGGGGGTCGCAGAAGTCCCTGTTTAAAAACCCCCCGCCACCCACGGTCAGTGAAAAACCCCCGCTCCTCGCTTATCGCCGTAAAAAAGGTCCAGGCCCTCTCAAGCCGGGGCCTTCTTTGAGCAACCCTCTGTTTCACCCAGCATGTATTGGCCTTTGCCGTAAACGATAATAGAGGCAAAAAACCTAAGTGGTTAACCACCCCCAAATGTCTACAATTAGCGAAGTGAGTTAAAAAAAGGGGGGAACACTTGGCCAAAAAAGGCCAACCGACCTGGCCTCCCCCCACTGTTCCCACCCTCTGCTCCACCCTTCCTCCTCCCCCACCACCAAGGTTCCTCAGCTCCCAATGTCCTCAGAGTCATATCGGGATCACCCTCCGCTTCAGCCCCCCCGGGTCGCCCAGAAAACCACCAGCACCCACCAGAGACCCACCCCTACCCCTTCTCCTTCCGCCAGTTTGACGATGCAGCGTACGCGGCCAGTCTAGCACCCACCCTTTGTTTCCGGGGTTTTGGGAGAGAAAAAACACTTTAACCCAAACCCTCCAAAGCCAAAAGCCTGAATTCGGCATTTCCAGCTTTTGGCCTTAAATTTTTCCTTTTTCCTTGTGGAACAGGGGGGTTTCCGCCACATCATGGCCCTCGCCTGCCCCAAAAACCAGATCCCAGCGGGCTTTATTTGAGAAAAGCCGTCCCTGCCCTGGCCAGCCACGTTCACAAAAATTTCAAGGCGTTGTCTGCATCGTGTCCGGGAAAACCCATCTCCCCTCCGACACATGGCTAGTAAGAGGGCCGGGCCCGCTATATCTCTGTGACACCCATGGGGAGCTGGGGGATGCCTCTGGGGGTGACGGGGGCTTCGGGCCGGCGCACGCTCTTCAAAAACCGCGGGGAGGGTGCAGGCTTTTTCCCCCCCAATTTCCTCGGGTGGATCACGTGCCCAGAGACACCATGCGGTTTGAAATTAATCTCCCTGGAGACCGCCACACACAGGTAGGAGCTTGGACGGCTCTAAGCACAAACCGAGCGCTGGCGGGTGACAAAAACCCTTTTCCCCAGGAGGTTGTGCAAAATAAGGGGCAAATCTGCGGGCCGCCCCTTAAGATCGGTAGGGCGGAGCACATCCCTTCCCTGCACAGTCATGAACCTTGTCGTCCAGAAATTTCAAAGAGCTACCTGGGTGGACTGCCTGTAAAGAAGGCTCGAGGTTGATTTCGCACTTCCGCCGTTGGGCCACCCTGCTTCGTCCCCCGGTGCGTTGGCAGGGGTCAGCTCGGCCTCCCCGTCAACCCTCATTGTTCGTGGCAACACGCGGGAACCCCACCCTCCACATCCCCAGCTTTGTGGCGCAGCGCAACCCAAAAGCGTACAAAATGCACTTGGCCTGACAAGCAGCTTGTACCCTCGGGGTTTTGAACCACCGGAGTGGAGCAGGTAAAGAGCTCGCACCTCCTTGCCGTTTTGAAGAAGCCACCAAAATGGCCCGGGCGGACAATCCCTTGTCGCATGAGCTTTGTGGTGATTTTATTCGGAACGACGTTGGACACCGAAAAAACAGGTCCCGCCACGACGGAGGGGGAACCCGACACAGATGGGGACACGAGCCTTTCTCCCCGTAAAAACCCAAAAGGCCCGACGGTTTCACAATTTAGGTTTATTGGCATGGTTCGGGGCCCCAGAGCTAGTGCAAGGGGGCGCAAGCTTCGGGTGCATAAAACCAGGCAAGTCGGGCTTTTGAAGCTGTGCCGGGGGGCAGCGGGGGAAAAGGGGGAGGGTATTCCTAGCACCGATGTTACCGACGTCCTTGCCTTTTAAAGGGGTTTGGCGCAAATTTGAGGCGGAGGGGAAGATGAGAAGATCAGTTTGCTAGTGCCCCTCGCCCGGGGTTTTGGGAAAATAAAGGCTCCATCCTCACATGAGTGTTTGGATGCTCTTTTCCCCCCAACAGACCTCGCATTAAGGCCATAAAAAAGAACAACATTACTGGGGGGGCCACCCCCCTGGATCCCGGTACAAAAAAAAAAACAGCATTTTCCCCTTCCACCCACCCAAAATAGAGAGTAAATGCAGGAAATGGAGACCTTGTGATTGATCAATGGGGAGACATCTGTTGCGTCTGCTTTTACGTTCCCCCAAAAGTCACGGTGGGAAAAACATCACGACGTGACAGCGTAGAGTGCCAAGTAGGCGAGTGGCAGCAGCAGGCAAAGGGGGCAGAAGCCTAATGGGGTACCCCTGGCAATCTTTGTTTTCCACCCACCAAGCATAAGCAGGGCACACTCCAACACACAGAGATCACTTAAGATCATGGGCAGACTATTGGTCTCAACAAAACCCATTTTTTTGCATGGTTCCGGACCCAATAGATTTTGGTATCCAAAATGGGCGAATGGCCCAGCTGGCTCGTCACGCCCTAAGGGGGTTGTCCTGCCCAGCACCAGCTATTTGGCGGACCTTCACAAGCTGGAGGGGTCATTACAGACAAAGCATCCCCCTTTCCCCAGATAAAGTGGATCGTTTGACTTTCTCAAGAGAATCGGCATGGATCTCTGATGATGTTTGGCCCCCCAAATTTCCCCGGGTCACCGATTGTTGCCCGCCTTTTTACATTCCTTTTCAAAAAGAAATGGTCCTCTTGAATATTTTTTGTTAAAATGATCATTTCTTTCTGCAATTTTATTCTTTTTTCCAACATTGATTTTGTGTTTTTTCTGTGAAGATGTAAAAAACAGCAAGGGTTTTATGCAACAGATTCCATTTAACTCACTTTTAAACTTTAAAAATTTTTCGCATTTCAATGGTTTTTAGGTCATGTTGCTGTAGATACAGCAATAATCATGGGCCCTTTTGGGAAAAGAAATTGACTTTTTAATGGCATTTCTCCCCACAATTTTAATAGTGGTGAAAAGTTATTTATAATTTTTTGGGGGCATGTTGCTGTGAATACAGCTTAAATGGTCCCTTTTGGGAAAAAAATGTGGCTTCTAAGTGGCATTTTCCCTCACAAATTTTTTTAAAAGTGGCTGTGAAGTAATTTTTTAATTTTTTGGGGTCTGTATGTGGTACAGCAAATAAACATGGTCCTTTTTACAGAAATTGGCTTCTAAGTGGCATTTTTCCCTCCAAAAAAAAAAAAAAAAAAAAAAAAAAAATTTTAAAAAAAAAAAAATTGGCTGAGAAGTCTTTTTATAATTTTTTGGGTCATGCTGCTTTTTAAAAGCAGCAATACTAAGGGCCATTATAAAAAAAATGTTGTTTTAACAGACATTTGTTCTTCAAATTGACCAAAGTGGGTTAAGGGTCATGCTTTGAATTTTTGGGGGGATTTTGGCTGTGCATGCAGCTATACACAGTCCTATTCTAAAAAATTTTTTTCTAACAGACTTTGTTCTCACAATTGACCAAAGGGCTCAAGGGGGCTGTTTTTAATTTTTGGGGGGCATTTTGCTGTGAATGCAGCATACTAACGGTCCCATTTTAAAAAATTTGTTTCAACAGACATTTTTTTCTTCACAAATTTTCAAGAGTGGCCAAGGTTGATGGTTCTGTCAAAACAGGAAAAGGTAGGACACTGTTAATGGAAATATTGCAAAATCTTGTTTTTTTTCAAAATTTTTTAACATAGCTATCAATCCCGTATTGGACAACCCTTTTAAAACAAGAAAAAAGAGAAACAAAGACTGGGGGATTCCCTCCTATTTTTAAAAAATTTTTTTCAAATTAAAATACTAAAAAACTTCATGTACAAAAAAGCTGTTAAAAAAAATTTTCCCCTGAATTTTTACAAGGGGGGGGTACAGGAAAACTTGACCAATGTAGGTTATTCAGAGGACATGGAGTATGGAGCACGGACAGAGAACAAAGTACAAGACCCTTTCCTCCAGCACTTGAGTAAAAAGATAAAGAATGCCAAATAAAGGGGGACCCGGGTGTAACAGGAGCGTTAACCCCATATTTCCAAGTGAACTCAATTTGGTCCACACTCATACGGGGGGCAAGCGACCCAGGATTTTACTGTGTAAAGGGAAGGTGGATTCTCACACTTCCGCTTCCGCACTCTGCTTCGCACGACAGTTTTTTGTTTTTTTCGCCCTCACTGGGGTTTTTTAAACCCGCGTGTTAAAGATGACGGACGCCAGCCTGGGTTTCCTGCACCCACTGTAACTCCGGCCCTGGGTCATGCTGTGGCCCAGGACAGGTAAAGTCAATGTCCAGTGAAACTAAAATGGTGGTTGAAAGACTCCTTTTTCCGGCACTTTTTAAATGTGGGGGTCATGCAGGTTTGGGGCTCATGCTGTGGCCCAGGACAGGTATAGTCAATGTCCAGTGAAACTAAAATGGTGGTTGAAAGACTCCTTTTTCCGGCACTTTTTAAATGTGGGGGCTCATGCAGGTTTGGGGCTCATGCTGTGGCCCAGGAAAGGTTTAGTCAATTTCATTTTCAACTAAAATGGTGGTTGAAAGACTCCTTTTTCTGGCACTTTTTAAATGTGGGGGTCATGCAGGTTTGGGGCTCATGCTGTGTCCCAGGACAGGTATAGTCAATGTCCAGTGAAACTAAAATGGTGGTTGAAAGACTCCTTTTTCCGGCACTTTTTAAATGTGGGGGTTATGCAGGTTTGGGGCTCATGCTGTGGCCCAGGACAGGTATAGTCAATGTCCAGTTCAACTAAAATGGTGGTTGAAAGACTCCTTTTTGCGGCACTTTTTAAATGTGGGGGTCATGCAGGTTTGGGGCTCATGCTGCGTTCCAGGACAGGGATATTCAATGTCCAGTTCAAGTAACATGATGGTTAAAATCATACTGCCTTCTGGCACTTTTTAATTTGTGGGTGATGCAGGTTTAAGGGTCAGGCTGTGGTACAAGACAGGGATAGTAAATGGTCTGTGACTTTTTTCTGTGACTTTTATAACCTAAGTGTGTTGCCTAAGATGTAGCACGTATCCATTTGACTGTTGTGGATGTTAATTTCAGCTTCCCCAGCCTTGTTTGGGTGTAATAATGAAGGTGTTGTTGCTCTCCCATAGACTTTAATGGTCATCGCGCATAATCGATGCTCACTATCGAAAAACCTTATAGATAGCGGCCGACTATCGACTATCGATCGATCTCGATAGCCAACGCAATCGCTCAACACTAATGATGATGTAATATCTTTGGAAGCTTCTTATTATTTTATTGTTTATTTGCAACATCTGAGTTAATTAGAGACACACCTGTGGATGTATTTTTTATGCACATCATAAACACACTGCTTCAATGTGTAACATCATGGGAAAGTCTGAAGAAATCAGCCAAGATATCAGTAAGAAAATTGTGGACTTGCACAAGTCTGTTTCATCCTTGGGTGCAATTTTCATACACCTAAAGGTGCCTAGTTCATTTGTACAAACAATTATATGCAAATACAAAAAGAATGGGAATGTCCAGCCATCATACCGCTCAGGAAGGAGATGGGTTCCCAGAGATGAATGTGCTTTGATCTGACATGTGTAAATAAACCCAAGAACAAAAGCAAACGTCCTTGTGAAGATACTGGTGGAAGCTGTTAAGATTGTGTCAATATCCACAGTGAAACAAGTACTGTGTCCAAATGGACTTAAAAGCTACTCTGCCAGGAAGAAGCCACTACTCTAAAAGAAACACATAAAAGCAAGATTAATGTTTACAAATGCACACAGGAACAAAGACTTACATTGTTGGAGATATATCCTGTGGTCTGACGAAACTAAAATTGAACTGGTTGGCTATAATGACTCTTAATAATCTTTATGTTTAGAGGAAAAAGACAGAAGCTTGGAAGCCTAAGAACATCATCCCAACTGTGAAACACGGGATGGCAGCATCATGTCGTGGGGTTGTTTTGCTGCAGGAGAGACTCGTGCACTTCACAAAATAGATGGCATCATGAGAAAGAAGATTATGTGGCAATACTGAAGCAACTTCTCAAGACATCAGCCAGGAAGTTAAATGGGTCTCCCAAATGGACAATGATCCAAAGCATACTGCCAAACTGGTTACAAAGTGGCTTAGGATAAGCAAGTTAATGTTTTGGAGTGGTCATCACAAAGCCCTGATCTCAATCCTATTGAAAATGTATGGGCAAATCTGAAAAGCCAGGTGCGACCTATTAACATAGCTCAGTTATACCAGTTCTGTCCAGTGGGATGGGCAAAAAAATTGCTACCAACTATTGTGAGAATCTTGTGGAAGGATAACCAAAATTTTTGACCCAAGTCATAAGTTTAAAGGCAATGCTACTAAATACTAATGAAATGGATGTAAACTTTTGACTTTACCGAAAGTAATAAAAATGGATTAAAATTTTTTCTCCCTGCCATTTTTCCGCCATTTGTCAAATATAAATAATTTTGGTAATCCTAATAGACTTAAATTAAAACAAGTAAGGTTTATTCTGATTTCATGTCAGATAGTGAGAAAAACATGCATATGTGTCTTTTTATATAGTGTATGCAAAATTCTGATTTCAACTGTATGTCCTGTTGTGAACATAACAACAATATATTCCATAGCTATAGAAAGATTAATGGCTCAACCCATTGTAACTCGTTATCTAGACCTCCTATAACAAATACACATGAACACTGGTGCCATTTTCATAAGCAACCAATTAACCCATTAGTATGTTTTTGGATTGTTGGAAAAAAAAGGAGTACCTGGAGGAAATCTATTCAAAATCGACTGTTGAAACACACAAAGATGCAGTCCCCAATCAGATTTGATTCTACAATCCCAGTATTACCCACTGAAGCATTGTGCCATCCATCTGTAAATATGTAGCAAACATAAAAGCAAACATAAAGCTAGATAATTGTACAATGAACGTTAAGGCCTATTCCATACAGCATACGTCAAAGAAAAAGATTCACATGGCGAACACTTCTGAGACTTAGACCCATCGTCTCAAATCCACAGCAGGACACACCAACTTTGTGTTTCTTTAAAGTAAACTTCAAACTATAATGCACTTTGGGGTAAAGTTTCCTCTTTGGGACAACACTATAATGGTGTTTATGAACCTAAAGGCTTTGAAGTGCTCTATGGAAGAAAACAATATTTTATCAAATATAATTTAAAATTAGCTCTTAGAATAAAGAGGTAGAATATGTGGTGCAATCTATTAGAAGCAACAACCTTAATAATCATATCTGACCAATTGAAGAGTTTTGAAACTTGACTGGGAATTTTAAAAGAGCAATACACTTCTTTTTTTCTAGGGTCTAGTAGCCTTAGATAATAAAACATAATAATTACTTCCCCTCTTACCTTGGATCCAGCTTTGCTGATCTGTTTTCTTCCAATATTCTTTCAAACTGATTGCCTTCAGTGGTCACATGCCATCACCCAACATTATGTGGGCCTGAATACAAAGGGCAATGGCACATGACCACTGAAGGCAATCATTTTAAAGGAAAACCAAAAGAAACTTAAAGACCGTGAACAGCAGCAACACTGGATTCAGGATGAGAGGAGAGGTTAATATAAGTTTTTTTTTTATTATTTTTAAGGCCGCTAGAACCGTTAAAAAGTTATAAAAACACCATAGGCAACCCCTTTAAACCATGCCAGTAGCTCCTCCATAAGTAAATGTTTTCCACCTGTAGCTTCTACAATGCCAAACTTCAGAAGAAATTTGAAAATTATTAAGCATTCTGTGGATTTAAAAGTCCACAGATTCATCTAAACCCTGTGCCATATTTTCCCACAACATCCACTGTATGGTCCACACCGAAATTCTGTTAAGGATAAGCCATTTCTACATATGGCCTTGACCATACTTAAAATGAAAAACTAGAAATGAATGGTATTTTAACCTCTCTTATTGACCTCATACAACTTTCTAGTATATTATATATTCAGTTTTGTAAAATCATTGTTTGGTTTCTCTAACTATTAGTGAAGGTAGAAATAGCAAATAATGTCCAATGCTCTGGAGGACTCGCCCCATTGATTTTAATGGGAACTATGTAAGGTTTCATATCCCCTGTGGTGGTGCTGATGGTGATCTGAACGCCTGCCTTTAGGTTCCACTGCAGATTATAGTTGATTTTTAGGAGTTGCATCAATGGAAGTCCTTGTGATTAATTTATTTTCCTGGGGACTCTTGAAAAAATAGACTGTCCAAATTGGAGAACTGCTTTAACAGCAAATATGGAAAAGAAAGTATACAATAAAATTGCATAAAGTTTTCTTGCAAGCTTTATTTATAGCCCCTAATTAAACTGTTATAAAATTGCACAAAGATATGAATTACTGATTGAAATCTACTAAATGAAGATTCACATAACATCTAAATGTTAATTACATTGTAATACATGGTTGTATAAAGTCCTTTATAACACTACAAACCTTGACAGGCTTCTACAACAGAGGTAAGAGGTTGTGATTGATTAAAGGAAGTCTAATCCAAATCTATTGATTTCATTTAACTGTGCATTAAAACAATTACCAAGCATGCCTGTAATCAGGTAAATGAAATCCTGTAGCCTCAATGTTATATTTATTATTAATGCAGTCCAAGAAATAGAACGATCTTTAAGGTTCTGGATAACGGGCCAGTTTTATTCAATTATATTTGTTTCATGTAACCTTTATATGGAACTCGGCAATCTCCTCCAATATGTACAGTATGTTTAGTAAGAAGCAATATTATTGTATGCAAATATCTGCTTTATTCCCTAAGCTGTAGGTAAAGCTGTTCTCACTCTATATTGATATAGTATATGCTATTAAATCGTAGTCTTATCACACACGAGTGTTGGAGAACATATAGTATAAGTATTACTTAATAGTTTACAATCAATAGCACAATTCAGCTCTATTTCACAAAATGTTATTCTGCAAACAGTACTGGGCAAAATTTTAAGACAGGTGCAGAAAAAATGCTGTAAAGTGCTTCAAAAATAGAACTGTTAAACAATTTTTTTTATCAATTAACAATATGCAAAGTGAATGGACAAAACAGAAACATCAAATACATTTTTGGTGTGACCACCTTTTGCCTTCAAAACAGCATCAGTTCTTCTAGGCACTTGTACACAGTTTTTGAAAGAACTCAACAGGGAGGTTGTTCCAAACATCTTTGAGAAATAATCACAGTTCTCTGTGTATGTTGCTTGCCCAGATCCATCTGTCTCTTCATGTAATCCCAGACAGACTCCATGATGATGAGATCAGGGCTCTGCAGGGCTATAACATCACTTTTAGGACTCCAAAGGCAAAGAGTCATTACACCAAATATTGAATTGTTTTTATTTATTTATTTATTTTTTGTTCATTCACTTTGAATGCCTTACATGCTATATTGATTATATACAATGTATTTGGAAAGACTTAAGACCTTTAAATTTTTTTATATTTATTTATTTCGTGGCCCTATGCTAATATTAAAAAAAAATAAATTAGCATTCTGCATCCATAATGACAAAAAAAGTTAGTAGTCTCAGCTAACTTATTGAAAAAGTTTTAGGCCCTTTTCTCAGTGCTTACGTTATTCAAAGCATCTTTGACAGTGATAACAGCCTTCAATATTCTTGGGTATGATGGCAAATGGTTTGCGCCCTTGAATTTGGAGATTTTCTGCCATTCTTTTATAAAGATCTTCCAAAATACAGTCAGGTTGGATGGCGACCGTCGGTGGACAGCCATTTTCATGCCTTTCCAGAGATGTGAGGTCAGGGCTCTGTGTGTGCCTTTCGAGGACATTTGTAGAGTTTTCCTTAAGCCCCTTCTCTATTTTCTTGGCTGTGTGCCTAGGGGTTAAAAGATTGGAGTTATCACTAGCTCGAATCCCAACCATTGCAACAGGAGCCTAGCTGTTTGTTACCACTGGCTCCTGCTACAGATGGCATGGGCTCAGATCCTGAGCTAGTTCCATCTAGTGAACATAACTTTATGTTGAGTTGTGGAAAATAACCTAAAAACTAAACGTACAATTACATCCATTTGTGGGAAGGGTTTAAATTAGAGGAGGTGCTTATAGTCTTGCAAATAATCACACAGACAAAATTGTTGGTACCCTTCCATTAAAGGAAGAAAAGCTCACAATGGTCACTGAAACAACATTCAAGCTGCCTTTTTAACCTTCATTCTACCAGCCGGAGTCCATTTGAACCCCGCGCATATAACATCTTGGGCTACCCTTGGGCTACTGTGTTTGCCATTCTGGCGTTTTAGGAGTTTGTTTGCTAGACCCTATTACAGTATGTGATGTGTGTGGTTTCTTTTTCCAATCAGACTTTAAATAGAAATTTAAATAAAGTTTTTCGTCTGTGGTCCAAAAAGACCCCAAGCTTAATACTGTTTGTCTGTGCCCTTGAAGCTGCATTGGACTGGCAATGTTGCTGTTCACACTCTGATAGTAGTAAAGTTTATTACTTGAAATCTTTTTCAGTGATCATAGGCCAAAAAATCTTGCAGTAGTTTATTATTCTTTAATTAATTGCTCACTGTGGTTCAAAATGTATTCTATGTCACATTGTAACTAACTTCTCTGGGTTTCCGCATTTGTAAAGCAATAATTTGTATTCAAAGTTTACGATGTCTGAGTAACTGAACTGTTTGGGAGCCTTAATTAAAAGTCTACAATATAGCTTAAATGGTTTTTTTAGCTCAGTTTATGACTATTTCAGCAGAATTAGAAAGCCTGTCATGTTGGTTTAAATAGTTATTGATGACATTCCATTAATATCCTTTTGGACCCCAGCTGGTAAAAAACATATAGTAAATATGTTGGTAGGATGAGGGTTAAAGTGTGAAAAATAGTCACTGTGCTACTTGGAATCATGGTGTTTACTACACTGAACATGGATCACAGGAAGCTAAGGAGAAAGTTGTTTTAGCAGATTAGAAAGAATGCGATGGACAAGCATGGTAAAAGTAAATACTTTAAGACATCTTCAAACAGCTTGATGATCCTGTTGCTACAGTTGTACATATTATTCAGAAGTTTAAGGTCTATGGCACTGTACCCAAGCTTCTCAAACATGGCTGCAAGAGGAAAATTGATGACAAATTGATGGATAATATGAATGGAAACCAAAGAGCCCTGAACAACTTCCAAAGACATTAGAGGTAAATTATAAGGTCAAGGTACATTATTTTCAGATCACACCATCTATTGCTTGTTTTGTCAAAGTGGACCTAATGAAAGACGACTGAGAATTAAAACACTGCTGAAAGAAAATCATAAAAAAGCAAGATTAGAATTAGAGATGGGCGAATTTCTCAAAAATTCGATTCGGTCACTTCGCCGAATTTTCAGACAAAAATAAATTTGGTCCGAATTAAATTGCGTTAAAAAGCAGCTATTTCCAGGCTGCACAGAGCCTGCAGGGTGCTGTAGAATGTTGTGCCATGCTTAAATATGCAGAGGGAGCTTGGTTTGGTCTTCATACAATGTTGTGTTTTAGTATGACACGCAGATGACTGCCGCCGCTCTTAGAACCGCTTCACTATAAAATTCCTTGGGCACTTAAGAGGGCAAAACTGACCAAAAAACTCAAGCGGGAATGTAGCCTGATAAAGTCATGCCAGCGAAAGCTGGAAAAAAACAAGCTGAAAGCTCAGGTGGCAACATTAGTGACAGAGTGTGGAGGTGACGGCGGCAGCCACAGCAGCATGAGGTCAGGCAGTGGCACAATGACATTCTGGAGGTGGCAAAACACGAGGAAGCCACAGAGTGGCACAATGACTGAGAGCAGAGGTCACGGCGCAGCAGTATGAGGTCAGGCAGTGGCACAATGACATTCTGGAGGCGGCAAAACAGTATTAGGCCACAGAGTGGCACAATGATACATGTGGATCACGACAGAGCGACAGCAGCAGCATGAGATCAGGCAGTGCATACAATGACATATCTGGAGGCGGAAAACAGTATTAGGCCACAGAGTTGGCACACAATCACACAGTCGTGTTAGGTCACGGGGCCGGCAGCAGTAGATGAGATCAAGCAGTGGCACAATGACATTCTTGGAGGCGCGGAAAAAACAGTTTAGGCCTCAGAGTGGCACGAATCACATCAGTGTTGGAAGGTCACGACAGCCCATGCAGCTTGAGATCACGGCTGTGGCACAATGACATCTGGACGGTGGCAAAACAAGGAGGAAGCGCAAAAAATGGCACAGAATGACTGAGAGCGGAGGTCTCTCGGCCTGCCAGCGCAGCATGAGGTCGGCAGCTAGTGGACACAATGACACCAGATGTGTTGGAATGGGCACGGCAAGGGAGGTCACAGCAGCAAGCATGAGGTCAGAGAGTGGCTGCATGACATTTTCTGAGGTGGCAAAACAAGGAGGAATGCCACAGAGTTGGCACAATGACTGAGAGCGGAGGGGGTCCGGCGGGCCAGCAGCCATGAGGTCAGGCAGTTGGCAACAATGAAACAGTGTGGAGGCCTCTCAGATGGCAGCTGCTCCACCCAGTACTAGACACACAGCATCGAGGGACAGAACTACACAAGACGTGGCACAATGATACACTCAGTCGTGGATTGTCACGGCCCCAATGGCAACAGGCAACAGCAGCGCCAGGCACGCATGAGGTCATAGAGTGTGCACACATGACAGAGTGTTGAGGTGGTTGGGCAATACCAGTAACTGGTTAAAGATGGTTGGTAGGCAGATGGAGAAATGGCAGCGATGTGTGGCATCAGGGCGGGTGGCGGCGATCAGCAATAGTGCTGAGGCAGGTGGTTTGAACCCAGACGACGCTCTAAGGCATTGGTGTGTGGAAATCCTGGCCGATCCACGCCTAGATTCATCCTTGACAAAGGTCAGTCGTTCCACTTTTCCCAGTTGCGACTAAGCGGGTTCTCCTTGGGGTAACGTTGGCCCCCGGCCGCACTGATACACCCGCTTCTGACTGCCACACTTACTGTCCCGCCAGGAGTCAGCGACAGCTTCTCCACTGCAAAATCGGCAGTTGCGGCCACACATTACCTGTTTGGAACTGCCCAGGTTGTCCAGTCGGATCTTTCTAAACTGACTCTTCGCGTGGCAGAGTGCTGTTCCAAGATAGTCCAACAACCTGTTGGTTCAGGGACTGCTCCCAGGTCCTGCGCTGCTGCTGCTGCTGCTGCTGAAGCCCGACTGGCCGTCCTTCACAGGGGGATGAAAGGAAGCTGATCCATCAGTTGACTCACAGGACTTAGGTTACTACTGGATGGAGCTGGTCTGCTCACCTACCCCCCCCGACCTGGTCACGCCACAGCCGCCGCGGCCAGTTGAAACGTGAGTCGCCTGACGGAGTACCCCTCGGTTCAGACCTGTAAGAGGAGGGACGATGCCGACATAGGCTCAGCGGACCAATTGAATTACGGAGGATTTCCCTATATTATTTGAGTTTGTCTTCCCTCTCAATAGCTCGTGGAAAAAGGCTCCCATTTTGGGACAGGCGGTGAGCGGATTAGGGTCCAATGAAGGGTTGGACCAGCCAAAAGTTCATCCCTCTGCCGTGATGCTGGACGTTATTCGGATGTCACTAGCCAGGCAAATAAGCATGATGCGGGGACCTCTGGCCACACAGTGACCTCCGAGGGGCTTCCCCTGCCTCAATTTCACTGTATAACTTGCCCACGGTCGCTTGGGGGTCATCTGGTCGTTCTTCCTCATCTCATCCATCATCCTCCAGCTGCATTCCAGCTCTCCTCTCTTGTCACCTGGGGAGAACAGTTACACTCATTTAACCAGGGGACAATGCTTCTGCTCCAATGTCCTCCTTCCTCCTCCATTTTCAGTCCCCACCGGACTCATGTGGCCACGAGATGTTGTCGCCCGTCTCAGTCCTGCCCAGAAGATTTGATTTCAGCATCTGTTCCAGGACAATGATGCATTGAGCAATGACGTTATTCATCCCGTAGTCCTGGCGAACTGACCAAATAACGTCGCATCCTCGAATTGCATTTACTCAACAAAACGGCCAGGTGTCACGCATGAGCTGCCACTGGATGACAATCAAAGTTACACAGGGCAGTATCTTCCTGTGCTCGCTACTGGATCATCAAAAAATGTATATGGCCTTTCTCTGATTCATTACAGTCAGGTATCACACAACATGTTGCAGACTGGAATTCCAGCGGGTGGAATGGAAAACATAGGCATATCAGAGTAGTGTTGGGGAGCCCGTTCTGCCGCTGCAACTCGAGGGAGGGTGTTCCTGGGCTTTTGTTCGAAATGGATAAAGTTGAGTGCATAGTTTCCCTGGCTCATGATTTCAGAATGTTCTGTAAGACGGTGGAAGGACTGGTACGGAACCTTTCACAACCTGATTGACAACTCGGTGCGACCATGCAGGGCACATGGACCATCATCCTACGCGACCTGCAAGCTCATTAGCGGACACCGCATGTTCTCCCCTTGTCCGTCACCATGGTTCCGATTTGCAGTTGGCACGACGAAAGCGCCACACATCGCTTTCTTGCTGTCATGACGCGGAGGCAGTTCCTCCCCTGTAGTGACTTCGTACGCCGCGAGGCAAGCCAGGTTTAGAAATACTGCGATGACACCGCTGTGCCTACAATGTGGTATGATGGGGAGGCAGTACTTGTGGAGGCTGAGATGGTTGGGATGGTGGAGGAAGAGGAAGCGGACATTGCGCTAGGTGCAGCAAGTTGACAAAGTGGAGGAGAGAGCGGCGGGTCTTCCTGTCCAAGCATGTTGGTGGTGCCTGGGCAGGATAGCACAGTCAACCCAGTGGGCTGTAAGAGGACATGTACTGGCCACTGACCACGTAGGTTACAGCGTCCAGACGTATGGTCCGCGCGCCTCCGTGCACCATTGCGGAAACAAAAATCGATAAGACTCTGCCAAGATGGAACCACCTCGGTGTTCCTACATATTTATGAAGTGTGTGTACTGCCTTTTTGGAAACAGGAAATTACGGCTGTTGGAACTCTCCATCTCGGCTCGGCACAAGCCATTAGTTCTCTGAACGGTGCAGAGTCCACCATTTGGAAAGGGAGGGACTGCAGTACCAAACACTTGGACAGGAGCACGGTCAGCTGCTGCACCTTAGGATGGTTGGACGCATACTGTTGTCTCTTTGCAATCGCCTCGCTGAACGACTGCTGGCGCCATGAGTAGCGAGGAGCAGGAGCATCTGGACCGGGAGATGATGTCAAAGAGAAACAGCTCCCTTCTGCAGAGGTGGTGGAGCCTTGACTGGCTGCAATGGCATGCTGCCACTGGGCGAGCTGCTGCTGTTGCTGCGGCGGCAGGATGGACCACCACATCTGAGCCACGTTTCTCCCAGGCCACCGGATGGTGACGCTGCATGTGTTGACGCAGGGCCGTGGTGCCAACGTTAGCTCCCTGGCCACGCTTCACTTTCTGCCCACAGATTCTACATATACCCATATTCGGCTCCTCCGGTGTCTTAGCAAAGAACTGCCACACCGCCGAGTATCGGATTTTACCGCCAACGCTCCGCACTGAGTGACTACTGCCGCCGCTGCCTCGCTGAGCCCCTGTGCTGCTACTTTCTTGGACCTGCGAAGCGGGTTTTTTACCCCGTGGCCGCTTGGCTCCCGACCTCACACTGCTGCTATCCTGCTGACTCACGGCCACACGACCCACTTGCTGGCTGCGCTGCTGCCTGACGCGCAAGCTGACGCCCTCTTCTCCTGACGATGATGAAGCCCTTGCCTCACCGGCTCCCAAGTGCGGTCGGCTACATCATCATCTATTTGTGTTTCATCGTCACTGCTGTCCTCATCACCGGTCTTGGTATGCCGAGGCTGATCTCTCACAAACATGACCTCCCATGCCACTCTCAACATCTATACTTTGCCGCCTACTGCAAGAAGCAGGCGATATTGGCCCCATTTCTTCGCTGCCAAGTAGCTGCTGACTGCCCTCCTCAAATTGTTCATCCTCGCTATATAGTGGCGCTGAGCCCAGACCACATAGTAGATCTCTGGCTGAGGGAACCGGATGGGACAGAGGCGGGCTGAGGACAGGTGAGGGCCGCTGACCCGCTCCCGGGCCATGCCAACTAATGGTTGTGTCTGAGGTTCCCACGACTCTTGGCTGGGGTTGTCAGATGTCATCTGGGAGGAAGAGGATGACCTAGTCAACCAATCAAGAACCCTTGGACTGCTGAACAACACACGGCCGCTAGATGACCCCGCAGTTGTGGCCTCACCGAGTGACTCCCTGCTGCGACGTCCCCTTGCTGTGCTGCGACCTGAGCCTGTTCCAGGAATGTTTGTGCCACTGCCACTCGCAGGTGCAGAGCCTGCCACTCTCTGTCTGACATACTGTTTGTTCTAAAATGTACAGACACTGTTTGATGATGATATCTGTATATGATAAATATACACCCTGTTTTTGACTCCAAAAGAACCCAGTAACAAGCTTGGGTAACCCTTGGATATAAATTGCGCTCCACAAATGGCCAGGAAAGATTTACTTGTATGTGTCGTTTACAACACTGTGTGTTTTACTAAATGTAAAAGCACAAACCGGCTTAATTAACCTTCGGACTGAATTAGGCTACAGGAAAAATGTTTATTTTGGCGTTGAAAAAGACGGTTTATTTTTGTCACACACCAGCCAAAACAAACGCTTAATTAACCCTGGATTAAATTGCGCCAAAGAATTGAGCCGCACAAACTAGTATGCTTTGTAGCGTGTTTACAATGTGTGTTTTCTACGCCACACAACAATGATACAGTTGTATATTAACCTTTGCTTGTGAATTAGGCTACAGGAAAATTTATATATTTTGGCGTTGAAAAAGACGGTTTCTTGGGTCAGCAAACCAGCAAAACAACGCTTAATTAACCCTGGAAGTAAATTGCGCAATAGAATTGAGCCAAAAAAATAGTAGCTTTGTAGCGTGTTTACAATTGCGTGTTTTCTACGCCACACAACAAGAGATACAGTTGTAATTAACCTTTGCTTGTGAATTAGGCTACAGGAAAAATTTATATATTTTGGCGTTGAAAAAGACGGTTTATTTTTGTCAGCACACCAGCAAAACAACGCTTAATTAACCCCTGGATGTAAATTGCGCCAAAAATTGAGCCCCACAAATAGTAGCTTTGTAGCGTGTTACAATTGCGTGTTTTCTATGCCACACAACAAGAGATACAGTTGTAATTAACCTTTGCTTGTGAATTAGGCTACAGGAAAAATTTATATATTTTGGCGTTGAAAAAGACGGTTTCTTGGGGTCAGCACACCAGCAAAACAACGCTTAATTAACCCCTGGATGTAAATTGCGCAATAGAATTGAGCAGCCAAAAAATGAAGTGGTATTTGTATTGTAAAAAACGCTGTTTCTTTAAATGAATACAACAGGAACTGGCTTAGATCCCACTTGGATATTGAATGTATATGCAGCTGCAGTGGACGCACACTGGATTTCAGATCCAATACCCCAAAAAATTAGAAATAGAACATTAAGAGAACAGTCTCTGAGACAAGCTGAGACACCCCACAAAAATCGCTGTATAAAAATCAATTCTTCAGTAAGAGCTATCAGCCGCGGCAGCACCTTCCCTGATGAGCACAGTGAGAGGAGTGTGAGCTCCCGGCGTCGCGCCCGGACTTATATAGTGCGGTGACGTCACAGAATCCCGCCGGTCTCTGATTGGCTTCACCTCTGCACATGTCATGCAGGCTATGCCCTTCTTCCTCCCAGAGTGCTTTGCCCCATGTAACGGCATGTGCTCACAGCCATTTTATCAATCAAAAGCACACTTCGTTCACCCGAAGTACCCCAAACTTCGACTTAGTTCCGAACCGAAGTTTTCCTGAAATTCTAAACGAATTCCACTTCGTTAGAATCGATTCGCCCATCGATAGATATGACTTTAGAACACAAAAAATTGTGAATATGCAAAACACTGCAGGAACATTCGTGGAGTCTCTGAATTTGTTCTGAGAAATAGTATTGCCTCTATCAGATCCTGCTTACATTACCTCACATCTGATCTCATTATTTCCAGGCTAAAGAACGGCCTCTCTACACTAACTTGGGTTGGGGGCAAAGCAGTGACCACAGGGGCAACATCTCTAACAATGTCAGGGTATAATGAATTGCCTCAGCCACAGTCAGTTTAGATGAATGGTTTAACTCTTCTACTTCTTTGTAAGCAGGTGAAACATTTTGCTGCAATCTGTTTGCCCTGGAGCGGAATCTTTTCCCCTGGGGTAGTGCTTTGCCTGCTCCATGTCATCAATTACATTCCTCGTGTGATGAGGCTGAAGATCTGGGAGCAGCAGCACCGGTCGGACACAACTCCTCCAGCTCTTTGTATCGAACTAACTGGACCAACTTATTATATATTTT
The DNA here is from genome assembly GCA_025379985.1 of Phyllomedusa bahiana. Lineage (NCBI taxonomy): Eukaryota > Metazoa > Chordata > Amphibia > Anura > Hylidae > Phyllomedusa > Phyllomedusa bahiana. The sequence continues at coordinate 12,941 of JAODAL010029946.1, read as the reverse complement.
GGGAGACGGAGTCGGTCCATTTTATGACGACTCCGACTCCTGCAAATAGCCACCGACTCCGACTCCGACTCCACGACTCCGACTCCGACTCCACAGCCCTGGCGTCTACAGCAGTGATTGACATATCAGCTCTCCTGATAGAATGTCAAGAGTGCAGGAGGTTTGTAAACTGTAATGCACAAAGCTACAGAACTTCGAAAGGTTAAAGCTTGTCAGTAAGTAGTGTAACCAAGCTCCTGTCTTTCAAGATAAAGAACATAGCAGGGAGTGATGTCACCATCTTGGCCACTTCTGCAGCCTGTAGGAGCAGAGGTAGGTGGTCAATAAATAGGGAAGCTTGTGTGCAAAAGCAGGAGATGAGATCTACTCCTAACTCTGAAGATAAGCAAAATCAGAAAAGCAATATAGTTGGTTATAGTCTTTACATTTAGCTACATGTTTAAAGCTAAACAAAGAAATGGATATATCTTTTCTTGATGATGATGGAATGTTTTTTTACAACAATATCTAAAATTGGCATATAACATTGTCAAGGTTTTATTTGTTTAAATGCTTGCTTCTTCTAAAAATGCTCCATCATCAACATCATCAAAGAGGTGACTGCGGTTTGAAAGTGACAACAGCTGTCAATCCTGTGATTTATTAGGCCCTGTTCACACGACGGATTTGGCCGCGGTTATGGCCGCGGGTTCCGACGCGGTTTCCGCGGCCAAATCACGCCTAGATTACTAACATGGTTTCCTATGGGAAACCGCGTTAATATTCACACGCCGCGGACAGACCCGCGCGTGTGAAGAACTCTCTTGTCATTTCTTGACAGGAGTGCTCTGCGCGGCGGCCGCGGGCAGCGCCGCGGGTGTCGCCGCGGGTGGTGCGCGGCTGGGATGCGGCTAGCGCCGTGGCTTGCCCCCTGCTCTTAATTTGCATAGGGGCAAGCCCTCGGCACAAGCTGCGCCCCAAACCACGCCCTCCCGCGGCGAGGACATGCCCACCGCCCCGCACCGCAAACCCGCGTCGGGAGACGCGAGTTTGCGGCGCGGCCCGACGAGGATTTGGCCGTGGCGAAACCCGCGGCCAAATCCGTCGTGTGAACGAGGCCTTACTCCTTTAATGTGTATCTTCCTGAGCATACCAGCACCTGGAAATTAATTAAGCAGAATCAGCAGGGCACACCTTGTCCAAAAACATATTAAGCTTCTCAGGGTATTGTACCTTTAGCACAAACTTGGAAGTTCAGCATAACCTACTAAATACCATTCTATGCCAAATGTGTTTGCCCAATGATCTGCTTCTTCTTCTCTCAGTTGGTTTGAAAATAAAAAGAAATACTAATAAATGTTGTTCAGTGGTGACACAAGCAAAGTACAATGGTATAGTCTTATACTACTATACATACATGGATAACACATGATAAGTTACGTATCCCAGAGTGAGAGATGCTCTTACTTATAGAGGGGACTCATGATGGGCCATTTGGAAATACATTGTCAAGATGAAGTTTAAAGCCTAAGTTTCAGCACAATGGTCTGAAGATATCATTACAATATGTCTTTTCTAACTGTTTCATGTAGAAAGTTCTCTTTTTGGTTTTAGAGATGCTATATTATTGCTTTTGCTTGTTATGATCTCTATGATTGTTCTCATTTATTTCTTTGTAAGAATAACGATCCAACAACATCTTGGTATTGGTAACCATATAATACTCTTTTAGTTGTGTTGTAGACCAAATAGCTTTTTTGTGTTAAAAGAAATATACAAAAATGTAACCTACCACAGACTCCTGCAAAATTCCCATTTTATTTAAGAGAATTTCATTAAAGGGGTTTTCTTACTACAATTCGCTTTTAACATGTAAGGAAAGGTAAATGAAGACTATTACCAATTACAACACTGTTGTGATTTTTGCTTTTGTCAGGAGATAAAGAAGATTTTATTTCCTCCTGGAGTACACACGTTTCACCTCTCCCCACCTCTCTCTCCTCTGTCTCTTATCTGATTTCTCTGCAAGCTGCCATTCGACTAGGGTGAGTCACTCCGTGCAAAGTCTCTAGCAACCTTTTAGAGCTCTGCAGCTTTGTTTGCTACAGTTTATAAATCTACTGTAGTCATCTCACTGTAACAAGAATAGCTAGGAACAACAGAAACTCTATGGACCCCTTGTAATTAATTGCGAACCAAATGGAACCTCTGACGTAGGTGTGAACCAATTTTAAATCTGCATCCCCTATCGAACATTTTGCCTGAAGTATTTCAGAAGTATCTGGAAGTTGGCTCCCTATGTAACAGTGTAAGCATGTCAGCAAAAAATAATGAGATATTTCTTCATCAAAAGATTCAAAAAATCAATTTAGTATCGAGAATTGTATACAGTAAATAATGGAGACCGCAGAAACTTATTTTTTAGATGTCACGTCCGTGACAAGTATCACATTTTTCTTATTATGTAAGGCCTACTTTTTGGAGGAAGTCACAGAAATATTTTGTAAAAAGTACAGTCATCAATAAGATTTAGCGTTGAGCCTTACCAAAGTTCAGCTTCATGGTGGTTTCACACACTGCTTCTTATGGCAAAAAGCCACTGCAGTTTTTTAAGCTGAAGTCAATAGTGAATTAAAAGTGGATGGGAAATTTAAAGAAAGAACTTACACTTCTTCCTGCTGGACCCACTTCTGGCTTTGGCTCAAAAAACTGCAGTGATGTTTTTTTTAAAAAATGTGCAAAACCATTGCATACATAGACAGGCTTCCAATGTCCAAAGCGTGGGTTCTTTCTGGTTTTGATTGACAATGTATTTACAGGCAACAGGTATATTCAGGACTGTCACTGGGAATTTATTTCGAGGCCCCATGCAACCAAGTATGCTTCCGGAAATTAAACATGACCCCCACTGTGACCCCCTAACATTAATTACCCCTACTGAGCAGATTAATGTACCTGTGGGAGGCAGCTGGGGTGGCTGTAGTCCCCTGTATTCTAAAAATTTGACCTGGACCCCTAAAAGCTGTACTGTTACTACTGCTCTGATGAGGTCCCAGGTTGTATAGGTTGCAAGATACAAAACAAAAGACAAATCCTGCTTGTCCAATCAGCATATGTTTCTTGTCTATTGTGCATATAATGTAGTAGCAACATCGCCATGTGCAGAGAAATCTCACACAGGGTACATGCAGGGTATAAATTATCCTAAAAAAATATTTCAGCATTAACCTTTGATACAGTAAATTTGTACATATTATTTAAGTGGTCTTTAAAAGGGCCTGTACTAATTTTGGCAGAACTGACTGACCATCTAATGCAAGGGTGCACAACATGTGACCCCCAGTGCCCTTTTGTGTACCTCCCTGCCATTAGGACACAAATATGCTTTATCTCTGTCCTCACACTTGACAGCTGCATTTAACTTATGGCACTGATATGATAAGCGATGTAATTGTGAGCACTGTATGGCTAACACTGTTATGGTGACCACTGTATGGCTGGCACTTTTATTATGGGCATTCTATGGCTGTCACTGTTGTGGTGGGCACTGTATGGCTGGCACAATAAAACTGTATATGGCATTTTAAGTAACCTAGATGAGAAATCCAGTAAAAACTTTTTCTGTATTATCTCAATGGAAATATTTATTTCTGAACTTGGAATAGTGAAGTTATACCTGCTCACCTAAAACAACAGTCCATATGGTATGTTGCGAGGCTGCACAGAAAATCCGTGAGCCAATGGTTAGCATAATCTAAACATACATCAATGCAAGTTTAAAAACAATGAACTGACGATTGATGTATGTTTCGTTTATCCTGTGATGAAGGATGGCACATACTCGAAAAGCGTCAGCATTAACTGACTATCGCTACTGTATTTTTATGGATCTACAATAAAAGCAACTATAGAGTTTAAATTGTGCTGGATTCGACCTTATTGGTCCTACTTATTTATTTCTGATGCAATCATGTCAGAACCACAAGATATACCATAAAAATATCTGATAGGTTACAGACTCCAGAGAGAAGGAGATGGGTTGGAGAGGAGGCCATATATGTGTGCTGTTCTCTCTAGTAATAGTTACTAAACAACCATTTCTGGAACCCCCAAAAGTACAATAAAAATAGGCGCCTTGTATCCTATTACTCGAGCAGGGGATCCCCCTCATTCTGAACTCTGGAAGTCCCTAAAGTGGAAGCACAATCTGCTTAGAGTAATTATAAATGAAGTGCTATGAAGGTGTAAGATGGGAAATACCCCTCTAGGATTTACTGCTGTCTCTGGGAACAGTACAATATGACAATGTGGCCCTTGTAAAAGAAAAGTTTGTTGCACCTCTGATCTAATGTTTATGAAGATGTCCTAGTGTCCTAACTCCCCTCAATGACAAATATCAGGGAAAGAAGAATTTAGCATGCCTGATAGTTTTCTCTTGAGACAAGTTGCCACCAGGAGGATCAAACAGTGACTTATTCCCCACTTCAAGATACTTGCAAACTCAACAAATCTGAACATGCATGTGTATAGGGGGGGTTAGAAGGCATAGCTGTTGGTCAAGCTAAAATTTGGCTGACAGATTGCTAAAATATATGGTCAAAGTACAGGAGTGTACAATCCTAATTTTATTTTTGCCTCATAATAATATCTACTATTTATTATGTGCAATATGACTGTTGTATCAGTATAATGCTAAGTTTTGATGCCGATCCATGACATAAAGGGTTAATATGCTGTGTAAGCCTGAAACAGAGTGGTGGTTACCTAGGCAACTAGGGTGTGGCTAGAGGTTATAAATAAAGGTACCCAAGTGGGGGTGGTTGCAGTTGGTCAGTTGGGCAGTTAGTCAGTGAGTTAGTTGTTGGTAGTAGCTAGTGAGTGGTTCAGTGGAGGGAGTCTGGAGCCAGTTGTGCAAGGAAGTAATTGTAACCCTGGACTTATTTTCGGATCAAAGACAGCTTCTAATGCTCTGAGCCCCAATTTTAAGGAAGGAAAACCTAGAAGACCTGCCACCTCTGCTACAAGCTTTACAGAGGGACTATAAAGCTTTTTCCGGAAGACTTGTCTTGGGATGTAACATCTAGCCTAGAGCAAAGAACTGTTTGCATTATACCACCTTGCTTCCAGTCTATTATTCTACTGAGATCATCAAGGACACCTCAACCACCATCTGGACGGGTAGGCGTATTTACAGAGTGTGTCCCGGGGGAACACTGGAGGAACACCACCTACTCCTGTACAAGCATACCCCCTATTCACTGTAACTGTGTCAAGGAGAACAAGATAGGATTGGGTGTCTAGCCACCGTGACACTAAACTACCACTTCCCATCCTCTCCTCTGCGACCATAGCATGTTACAAAAGTTAGCCATTTGTTATGCCAGTTACGGTATATAGTTCTCATTTTGTTACTCAGTCTTGATACTGTCAAAACTATATACACTCCCTCATGTGTGATATAATTAGTTATATAATTTGTAAGGCTGAAAAAAGACAGACATCTACCCAGTTCAGCCTTTTGTTTTATAGTGTTGATCTACGAGGAAGGCAAAAAACCCCCATGAGGTAGAAGCCAATTGTCCTCATTTTAGGGAAAAAAATTATTTTCCGACTCCAATCTGTAAATCAGAATAAATCCCTGGATCAATGCCCCTTCTCCAGAATCCTAGTCACTATATTTATACTATAGTCATGATACAATCCGCAATCCCTGCTCTCACAGTCGCGTTTATGTCTGCCTCTCTTGGCCCGGCCATCATTCACCTCTCCAAACTCTTGCTCTGCCCCAGCTTGCTGTCTCTGACTGGCGCGCACATAACATTATCCTAGAGTATGTGCGCACTGGCTCTTTCACATTTAAAGGGCCAGGACACCATTAATTAGCAATCTCTGGACACTGGACCCTCTATTACCTCATTTCCTCTTACTCTCACTGCCAGTTTGTTTGTGTGCTTTCCAAGTGTTTAGCTACTGTATGTTTCTTATCCCTGGTATCTGACCTATGCTCTGGACCTTGACTACTCTTGTTTGCCACCTGCCCTGACCTTACTATGCCTCATTCTGCTCCTTCGATACCACACTGCAGCTTGGGTGTAAAGAGCTGGCCCAGATCAGTTGCTGCAAGCAGCTATGCTAAAATCTGCAAAGTGTCAGTAACCAAGGGTTACTGATGCAAAACGCCAGTTCCTACTTCACTGAGGCCAGGCCCCTTGGGGACACATACCTCCCTCAGCAAACAACCTGTAGTCACTCTGCCACAATATTTATTAGATCCCCTCAAAGCCATATTTCCTCTAATCTAAACTCTAATTTTCGTAATCTTTCTGGGTATTGTAGTCTACTTAGTACTTTAATTATTTTCATTGCTACAATTAATTTTACTGTCCACCAGGATTCCCAAGTCCTTCTCCATGCCACTTTTACCCAGCGTTTTTCCATTTAAAATGTAATCATTGAATGGACTTTTCCTCCCCATGTACATAACCTTGCATTTATCTGTGTTAAACCTCATCTTCAACTTCTCTGCCTGGACTTCCAACTTATCCAGATGCCTTTGTAATAGAACATTGTCCTCTATTGTATTCATTATTTTACAGAGCTTAGTATCATCTGCAAAGATTAATATTCTACTGTGGAAGCTATGTGTAAGATCATTAATTAATATATTAAAGAAAATAGGGCCCACTACTGACCCTTGTGGTCCCCACTAGTAACAGGGACCCAATCCAAGTACGTACCACTAATCACCACCAAAGGCTATGTTTGCAGAGTAATGTTAAAATGCCGTTAAAAATCTGATGGCATTTTAACATTTCCGATTTGCATTAAAAATCACGATTGGTTTTCGGATTTACTATCAGTCCTGTACATTGAATCCAACAGCAATAGGATGGAAGATCTGGCAGTTCTGAAAATCCACTGGAATCTGATGGATTTTAAAAATAACCAGAAAAAAATCTGTGCTGTGTAGACTATAGTAAATATTTTTTATTGCTGTTTATAGCGCACAGTTTGCAGTCAGATTTTCAGGGGATTCTAAATACTGAACACATCGAAAATCTGATCACAAACCTGTGCTGTGTAGACATAGGATTTAACTCCAGTCAATTGAGTAAAACCAAATCTTTTTTATTAACATAAATGACAAAACAATTGTTTTTTTTTCCTCAGCATACAGCAGAGATTTTCAATAAAATAAAAGAAATATTGAATACACATTTACTGGCGCCTTAGCAAGATGAAATGTTGACATATATTATAGATAAAGGAGTAAAACGTGTAGCTAAGCATTATAAAATGCTTTATACAATTTTAGCTTCCAGTTTTTTCAGTAGTAAACAGGATCCGGAAATTTGGCTCTAACAGAAGGGATCTTTTCAATGTGGAGGAACAAGATATAATATGTTTACACGAACATAAAAAGTTAAGACATTACTAATTAAAGATAATATGAAAACGTATCATATAAAACATTTTATTAATTGCGATTCAAATCATGTAGTTTATGCAAATTATTGTACAACCTGTGAGAAACTATACAGTATATACAGTAGACTATACTACCAGAGAACTGAAAAACAGAATAGCGAAACACATTAATTACATTAATAAAAAATAAATACAATCTTGAGCCGCAAAACGTTTAATTGAAAATCATGAGGGAAACCTGCAAATTTTTTTTTTTATATATATAGAAAGGGTAAAGAAGCCAAAAATAAGTGGTGACCGGCAGTATGCAGTGACCCAATGAGGGGCATACTGGATTTTAGAGTTGGATACTTGGACACCAAAGAGTTTAAATTATAAAAATGATCTTATGTATTTCCATTAATTGTGATCTTTATGTATTTCTATGCAATGTGATTATGCTAAATAGACAGAAACTGCTACTATAGAAGGCCATTTGGGCCACTTATTAAGCAGATTACCTTATAGGTTCATGAGTTGGTTTTAAATGGCTTTATCACAAGTGTGGCGTTGCTTTGATCAAGAACCCATTTGGGTTTGAAACATGTAAGCAGTTGCTGCCTATCAACATGTTGCTTCATGTACTATGCCATTTGTAATTAAACAAGTCAATAAAGGAGATTTGGTTTTATGCAAGTGGCTGGAGTTAAAAACTTGGGTTATGCACTACTCCTGTGTTGAGCCAACAACGAACCCAAATTCATACTATATCTCCAAAAGAGCAACTTAAATATCATGATTACATACCTGGCTGGGTGAGTGATTATTTTTCTTGCTATATTGGACTCCGGTTTTTATTTCTGCCTGTTAATGAATCCTGCCTGTTCCTCTATCCTGTCTGCTGGATACCTGTTCCTGTGTTCCTGCTCCATGGTCCCATCTGTAATTCCTATGGTGTTCCTCCTGATCCAAGTCCTCAGTTTTTCTGGTGTCCCTTACGTTCTTCCGCTTTGGATTCACTGCCTTCAAGATGGCTGCACCATATTTTTTCCTCCTGATCCTGAATCTGCCGCGCCTGGTGACACTCCTGCTCATGGAAACACGCCTCTTGGTCTGGAATCTTGTGTCCCTCATGGCCCCTTGGACCCACCAGATTTTAAGTTTTTCTTTGACTGTCTGCAATTTCCGGTGCATTTGTTTTCCTGAAATTAAGTCATTTGAAGAAACATTACATATACGCCAGTATAGCATCTCTAAGAAAATCTTCAGTTTAGCTACAACAGAGATTGAACTTACTGGCCTATAGTTTCCCGGATCGCTTTTTGAATATTAGCACCACATGTGCTATACGCCAATCATTTGAGACATAAACAGTTATTATACAGTCCATAAATATTAAGAATAGTGCCCTGTCTACCACATTACTTACTTCTCTTAGAACATGAGGGTGCATACCATCAGGACCTGTGATTTGTCTATTCTAATCTTCTTAAGGCGGAGCTGCATGTCTTCCTCAGTTAGACAACAAACATTTAAGGTGGAGTTTACCTCATCTCTCTGCACACCAACAGGAAGGTCACTTTCCTTGGTAAATATGGAAAAAATTGTTTATTCGATTTGATTTCTCCTCATCACCCTCTACAACACCTTCCTCATTACTTTTCAAAGGGTAAAGTTATATAATATCTATCACGTTTACTTAGACTCCCTTTATTCACCTTTGCAGCATCGTTTTTAAAATTTGACACCCACTTCACTGTTAACATGACACCTAGGACTTTCATCCACCTTCATACAAATAACATGGGAATATGCCAAATCTTCACAAATTGGATTTGAATAATGCTTTCCAATATTTTTAATCTATGATGCTTAAATTCTGATCCTCAACACAATTTTTCCACCCTCCCCCCCCAAAAAAAAGAAACAAAACTATATAACTATATAAGGAATATGGGTGGCATTATTAACAAGTGGGTGGTGATAATAATAAAAAAATCTAAGGGGGAAATGTAGGTCTAGGTCTTTGTTACCCATAGTAACTAATCAGAGCTCCCCTTTCATTTCATGTAGTGCTCCAAAAAAAATGAAAGGTGAGCTCTGACTGGTTGCTATGGGCAACAAAGAAAGTCTCAGACCCAGACAGTTTTCAAACATGTGGTCCAACATTTCTAATACACACATACACAACTTCTCCATTAAGAATTATTACCCCTTCCCTTGTCTGATGTGCCTGCTGTATGCAGTCATCATGACCAGTTTTTAATACCATGATACATATAACAATTGTGTACTATCATTCCTACCTTCTTTCCTTCAACTCTGTTTCTCATCATAATAGGAAAATAAAGATATAGAAAATATGGATATTTAAAGATAATGTATGTTACATACAATTTAGTATCAGGACAGACCGTAACAATAAGATACAGAGTGCATACAATATTCAATAAAAATATCACAAAAATGGCAATAACATAACTACAAAAACAGAGGCACAAACACAAACTTGTATGTTTTCTAAAGCTAAACTGTCTAAAAACAAAGTTTGGCCAGCACATCCAAAATTATTATTTTTTTAGAAAAATTAGTATAGGTGCACCCTGATGTGGCAGCTAAAAAGCAGTGCAAACACAACACAAGATCAGCAGCATTCTACAAGCACTAAAAACAATCAAAGGGAACATAGCAATTTTTTGGAAAAGCATTTCTGCTACTTTTGAATACATGAAAAGTAGAGATATGTATGAAGGAAGGCGCTTCGAAGTGAATTGTGGAGTCTCGTTTTCAGTGTATAATGCGCCTGAATGTATGAATGTGGTTTTTGTGCGATTACAAATGGAGTAGTGATGAGCGAACAGTAAAAAAATCCAGTTTTATTTAAAGTCAATGGGATATAATGTTCAGGTTAATTTTTATAATAACACAGGTTAGGATGAGCCACAGTTACCTTCCATAACAGTAAACTGGATACAGGGAACAACTTAGTGAAAACAATTTGGTTCTAAGAGGGACAGAAAGAAAATACACAGACTAAAGAAATGAATTCCTTTCAATGGCTAACTGAAAAGATGAGGACAGCGTAGCTATAGGAGGTGCAGCGGTAGCAGTTGCTACGGGGTCCCTTTGACATATAAGAAGACACCAGTATTGGAAATAGCACATGGTAACTGACAGAAGCCCCATATCATTTTTTTCACCAGGACCAAGAACATGTGATATATGTGGTGGAAGCAAGAACATCCCAATAGGAGACATGGAGATTGAGCTGGCAGGGCCGTAGTTATAGAGGGTGTAGTGGTAGCCAGGGCTGCCATCAGTTGTCTATTAAACGTTTCAGGGCCCCACGCAGCTTAATCAAATGGGGTCCCCACCCATGACTAGTTCCTACTTTGTAACATATCACTGGGCCCTTTTTGATTAGGGCCCCTGACAGAAATACTGCCCTATTGGCACCCCTGCCAGTTACCATGTGCCATTTCCAATACCGGTGTCTTCTTATGTGTCAAAGGGGCTTTTGGGACACCTCAGGATGAAGGGCCCTGTAGCGCCTGCTACAGCTGTACCTCATATAACTACACCCCTGCCAGCTGAACCTCTATCTTCCCTGTTGGGATGTTCTTGATACCACCACACATATCACATGTACAAAGCTTGCAAGCAGACGCGTAACTTGAACTCCTTGGGCCCTGGTGCAAAAAGTGAAATGGGGCTCCTGCCAATTACCATGTGCCTCAACCTCAAACAGTCACACTCCAAACTCCAGTATGGTGAAAACCAAAGAGCTGTCGAAGGACACCAGAAACAAAATTGTAGCCCTACACCAGGCTGGAAAGACGGAATCTGCAATAGGCAAGTAGCTTGGTGTGAAGAAATCAACTGTGGGAACAATGATTAGAAAATGGAAGACATACAAGACAACTGATAATCTCCCTCCATCTGGGGCTCCATGCAAGATCTCACCCCATGGGTTCAAAATGATCACAAGTACAGTGAGCAAAAATCCCAGAACTACACGGGGGGACCTAGCGAATGACCTGCAGAGAGCTGCGACCAATGTAACAAAGGCTACCATTAGTAACACACTACGCTGCCAGGGACTCAGATCCTGCAGTGCCAGACATATCCCCCTGCTTAAGCCAATACTTGTCCGGGCCCATCTGAAGTTTGCTAGAGAGCATTTGGATGATCCAAAAGAGTACTGGGAGAATGTCATATGGTCAGATGAAAACAAAGTAGAACTGTTTGGTAGAAACAGAAATTGATTTCTTTCTATAGGATATTTACTAACGATATCTTCAACAGAAGCGTGACTCCCAAAAGATTTAAAATGACCTTTTGGAAAACTGATTTAAAAATTTTTAAGAAGAAATTTAGCATTTGAAAAAAGATTTTTTGAATAGGACATTTACTATCGATGTCTTTTACAGCAACATGACCCCAAAACCAGCAAAAATGACCTTTTGGGCACTCAATAAAATTTTCAAGAAGAAATGAGTATTGAAAATAAGTTTTTTTTTTATTAGGATATTTACTAACAGTGTCTTTTACAGTAGCCTGACCCCAAAACCAGCAAAATTGACCTTCTTGGACACTCAATAAAATTTTCAAGAAGAAATGAGTATTTGAAAAAAAGGTTTTTTTGAATAGGATATTTACTAACGGTGTCTTTTACAGTAGCCTGACCCCAAAACCAGCAAAATTGACCTTCTTGGACACTCAATAAAAATTGCAGCAAGCAACCAGTATGTGAAAGCAATTAATTTGTATAGCAGATTTGCTAATGGTGTCTTCTGCAATAGATGTACCCCCAAAACAGCAGAAATGAACTTTTGGGCACTCAATAAAATTTTCAAGAAGAAATGAGCATTTTAAATAAGATTTTTTTGAATAGGACATTTACTAACGGTGTCTTCAACAGTAACATGACCCCCAAACCTGCAAAAATGACCTTTTGGACACTGAATAACATTTTCAAGAAGAAATGAGTATTTGAAATAAGATTTTTTTGAATAGGACATTTACTATCGATGTCTTTTACAGCAACATGACCCCAAAACCAGCAAAAATGACCTTTTGGGCACTCAATAACATTTTCAAGAAGAAATGAGTATTTGAAATAAGGTTTTTTTTTGAATAGGATATTTTCTAATGGTGTCTTTTACAGCAACATGGCTCCAAAACCAGCAAAAATGACCTTTTGGGCACTCAATAAAATTTTCAAGAAGAAATGAGTATTTGAAATAAGGTTTTTTTGGAATAGGATATTTACTAACGGTGTCTTTTACAGTAGCCTGACCCCAAAACCAACAAAATTGACCTTTTTGGACACTCAATAATATTTTCAAGGAGAAATGAGTATTTGAAATAAAATTTTTTCAATAGGACAGTTACTGTTAGTTTCTTTTACAACAGCATGACCCCAAAACCATCAAAAACTACCTTTTGCCTACTCAATAACATTTTCAAGAAGAAATGAGTATTTGAAATAAGTTTTTTTTTTGAATAGGATATTTTCTAATGTGTCTTTACAGCAAAAATGGCTCCAAAACCAG
>JAODAL010029945.1:0-50790 GCA_025379985.1 Phyllomedusa bahiana | reverse complement strand
AACATGGTCTTTGTGGGGGATATTTGCCTTTTTTGTTCAGGGGGAGGAATATTGAGCTGCATGTTTTTCCCAAAATGTTTCAAATCCTGAGACACACGGAAGTGAACAGAAAAGGACACACTTTTCCCGAATTGAAAAGTGTTTCCTGAATGAATGTCACCCAATGTTCTTGTCACCGACCTTTTTTATCTATTCTAAAAAATTATCTAAAAAGATAAACTGCTCCATCTGTTCTGTTAAAAAGGGGAAACTGTTGTTAGAAAAGATTTTAATGTCAAAAAAAAAGTTAAAAGTCTAAATTAAAATTTTTTAAGTGTATTCGTTTGGGGATGTCTTTGGGCCCTTTTAAAGGGGCCCCGTAACCGTCACATCTTGTTTTGTATGTTTAATATATTTTTGTCTGTACTGGGGGTGCACCAAAAAAGAGCCAGTAAGATGGAGACTTTCTTTGCCCTATTTATAAATGCATGAAATACATTTTTAATGTAAATTAAGTGGCGTAAAAAGATGCAAAAAAAAGGTGATTTTTTTTTTTTTTCATTCGATGTATTGAAAGGCAATGTTTATCTTGAAAATGTGACAAAACTTGGGGGAAGACTGATTTTCCCGTTATTTTAAAACCTTTAAAACAACCCAAAAGCCATTTATAAACCAAATTAACATCAATAGGTATGAGTTAAAAAATAAAGGAATTGCAAGAGGGAAAAATTTTTTGTAAGACAAATTGAAGTGGTGAAATTTTTTAGGTCTAAGGCAGTTTTTCCCGCAGGGGCATTATATGGTTAAACTTCGGAGGGGCTTCTGGCAGAAATTTTAAGCCTTTACATAGGGAAAATTTAAATTTTATTTCCAAGACCCAGTACAGTAAGTGATTATGATGTTTGTTGTAATATTATATAGCTTTTATACATTTTTATTATCATGTATTAAGAGTTTAAAGTAAAACTCCTAAAAAAAGCAAGAAACCCCTTTCATGTCAAAAAAATTAAGGTTTTAAATGAACTCTCTTTAAAAATTTTTCGGGTTTTTTTTTAATTTTTTTTAGTTGTAGGAATTGGCCCCGTTAAGAGATAATAAACGTTTTTTCAGTACTTCAGTTTTTTTAAACAAATGTTTCATAATATCCCAAATTAGGAATTTTGGGAGTAAGAAAAAAAAACCCTTTGTCCGGGGACTGCCAATAATATAAAATTTTCATCAAGTGGTCAGCGTTTTCCCCCGTGAGAAAACGATTTTATTTAAAAAATTTTTTGGGCCAGTGAAACAGTAGCCCCAAACCAAAAAATTAACAGAATACAAAATCCAAAAACACCTCCCTGTCATAAAAACCCTTTTTTTATTGTAGTCCCTTTCAGCTGGCCTAGGAGAAGCGGGAAATAGGGGTAAACGGCCTTTTGCTGCGGTTCGTGAGGACAAAAATTTTTTTTTTCCCTCCCCATGCTTTTAAGAAACACAAAAAAAGGAAAAGGTTTTTTTTTTACCTTTGGGGATTTTTGTGGATTCTCTCTATATTCATTTATCAAATGAGAAAAAGTATAATTTTAAATTTATTAGAGATATTTTAACCCCCCCTATTCCCCCATTGGTTTTTCTTTTGTCCTTTAGTTTTTAATCACTGTGGCAAAAACAACCCCTTTTTTTTTTTTTTTTTTTTTTTTTTTTTTTTTTTTTTTTTTTTTTTTGGGTCGGGATGGTTTTGGGCATAGGGGGCGTACATCGGAGACCTGGTGAAACAGGCCCCTGAGGGGCCCGGTCTCAGTGGAGGGGAAGGGCCCGATATTGTCGGGCGTAAAATTAGGTTGCTTTACCCTTTTTACGTTTGTTAAAAGGCAAAAGTCCCCGCTTTAGGCTGGCCTTCCCGGAACGCTGCAGATGGGTGGGGGGCTGTTTCCACCTCCACCCCCCTTGTTACAGCCCAGGTTTTTTGTAGGTTTTTTGTAGGTTTGGAGACCTATTAAAAGCATCCACGCAGTTGATCAGGGGGGGTGGGTTCACCGCGTTGGAGCAGCAGTGGAAACGAGGAAGGTCTTTTTTACACCCCCGGTTTGGGGCCTGAACCAGCCGGACTGGTGGTATAGTGGATATTTGTGGGGGTAGACACCAAGTCCCGACCACGATAGGGGGGAAGTTTTGTTAAAATAGGGCCAATGGCCAGGGTTTTTTTTATTCTGTTTTAAGCTGTGTTGAACCTTGCCAAAAAAAAAACGGGTGATTAAGGGAGAAGCCTTTGCCTGCCCCTACATTTAACCAAAAGGCGATCCGTGAGCGAAGATACCCCCAGGACAGCCCAGAGGGAGACAGATGAGAGGGGTCACACATCACTGATAATACACATTTGTTTTGATATATGGTGACGGGGTGTGGGCCGATTGCTGTAACATTCCCCTTACTTAATCTTCTAGGGCCTTAAAAAAGTCCCCACATTCTTTTAAATTATCCCCCACAATAAACAACCTGTTCTTCTCATTTAAAAATTTAAATACTTAAAAAGACTGTCGATTTACCGGTGATAGTGCAAAATTTAATTTCAAAAAACCAAAAAAAGATAAGTAAAGGTCACTAGCTATGTACTGAAAGTATGTTTATAGGAAGTAACCAATTGTCTTATTTTACGTTTAAAACTGCAAATTTTACTGCAAACTGTAACCAAAATGACGTAATGATGATTATGTTAATGCTGAAACACCTCTTAAAGAAAAATATATATATATTTTTTTATGATGAAATATTTGTTTTCTTTTTTTTTTAAAATTTGTAAAATTTTTTTTTTTTTTTTTTTTTTACCTTTTTTTTTTTTTTTTTTTTTTTTCACTATTTTTTTTTTTTTTTTTTTTTTCACCATTTTGCGGTACTGAGGACACCATCCCAAACTGCGTTATCCTAGCTGAAAAGGGGGAAAAACCAGATGAAATTGTGATTTCATTTAGGGAAGTTCACATGGGTTTTGATCCCTGTTACATATCTTTTTAATGTATTTTGGGCCCTTTTCGGACCCAAAAAAGACCCAAACCGTATTGAATAAATAGCAATGGGA
This sequence comes from Phyllomedusa bahiana, assembly GCA_025379985.1. Classification (NCBI taxonomy): domain Eukaryota; kingdom Metazoa; phylum Chordata; class Amphibia; order Anura; family Hylidae; genus Phyllomedusa; species Phyllomedusa bahiana. The sequence goes on along the minus strand of JAODAL010029945.1, from coordinate 47,756 downwards.
TTTTTAAAATTTCTGTTTTTTTTAGAAACACCATCGGCACACAAAAGTATCACTGATGCGTTTCACAAGCGTCTTTTTTGTCCTTCCCAAAAATTGATTTAAATTTTTGCGGCAAAATGCTAAAATGGATTTTTAGCGGGAAAAGGTAAAAAAAAAGTTTTTTGGGGGCAAAATGATAAAAACGGCTTTTTGCTTAGTTTTGTCTTGAAAAAAACAGAAAAAATCTAATAATTTTTTAAGTGATTTATAATGCAAAGTTGAAAATAATATGAATTAGAAAGGAAAATTTGGTAACATATAAATGTAGTATCACTGTTTAGTCAACTGAAGAATAACGATAACACGTCCTTTTCATCACATGGTGAACAGTATTGAAAAAAAAAAAAAAAAAAATTTAAGCCTCAGAGAGAGTAAATACAATCATGTGATGGAGCAGAAAGGTTTACCAGAGACACGTGGATGGAAGGAACTGGTGGTGGCATCACAAAAATGTAAAAAAAAATAAAATAAAACCTAATCTGAGTAGCCTTCCATTTCTATCTATACCCAAATCCCTTGAAAAAAGGGTTTAGTGGGAAAAAAAAAGGGAATTGTTTTCAGGCAGCACCCCAGCCCCATGTCAGGTAACAGTAGATGACTATTTTTTGGGAAAACCTGCCAAATTTCTACTTTCCAAATCAAAAATTTAAAAATATATCTGTGGACCCGGGGGGCCCCAAGGGAATCACCCCCGTCAGGTTATGGGGAATACAACTCTGTTTAATCGGGGGAAATACATGAGATTTTTATCATTGAACTAAGCATTTTTCATACATGGTTATCGGGAAATTGGTTAAATTTTTTATACCAAAAAATCCGATTTAGCAACCTTTTTAAAATACCCGCGTTGGTCTGTGTGACTTTCCACCTCCACATAACTACATTTAAAGGGAATGACCAAACACCAAAAACTTTTTTTTACTTTTAAAAACGTTCTAAAGATACAAGTTAAAATCCATAGAAAAAAGGTGCAATACTTATCAAACCCTCCATATAGGTACTTATAGAAGATTGTTGAGGAAAACTGGGGCTAAAAGTTTAAATACTGCACAGGGTCTATAATAACAAAGTCTCAATTTTGTTTAACCCATGAACAAAATTTTTTGATTTTTCGTGGACTTTTCCGCATGTGCCGAAATGTGTAAAAAAATTTTTTTGGCCGAGAAAAAAAAAAGACGGAACTTCTTGTCAAACCCCCCCCGGTTTACCTATAATAGGTTTAAAAAAGAGAAAATTTGACCAAGTGTTTCATGTAATCATTAGATTTTTCAAAAATCGTCTAGCGAGGTGAAGAATTTGGGGAAAAAAGATTGTAAACATAAAAACCTATATTGAAAGGGAAGAACGTACAGCTTTCAGGATTTAAAGAAAGACCCAAAATAATTAAAAAAAAGGGCAGACAAGGGGGTGCCATGTCTTAGAGTAAAACCAATATTTAGAAGAAGCTAGCAAAAATTTAAAATGACATACCGTAAAGTAAACTAGAAAAAATCCCATGTGGAGTTTAAAGAATTATTGAATCCTTAGTACGGGAAGCCTATGATAAAGGGGTCATATCGAAATGAAAAAATGGTTAGTTAGTAATTCCCCGGAGTCCCTGTATTACGTATATCTTGTACCAAAAATTCACAATGTTGGAATCCCCCCGGTCGTCTCATTGTACTGGGGTGAATTCCATTTTTAAATCTATTGAAAACTATGAAATATTTTTACAAAAAAGGGTTTAAAAGAGATACTACTTTGAGGGACACAGGCATTTCTTAAAAATATTGCCGAAATGAATGTGAGAGAAAAACCTTTCCTATGCACGTTTGAATAAAATCCCTTTTTACAAATATCCCCATTGAGGCGGAAACCGAGTTAGGAAGCTTAATGAAGAAAATACCCTTAAAACCCCAACAGATTGCATTTGAATTCGTTATTGCGGTGATCTAAAGAAAAATTATTTCCGTTTGGGGAACATATTACCTACAACCCCAAAAAATTCGAGGGGGTCCCAAATAGGCCCCCAGTTTTTCAATCTATTTTTCGATTTGGAAAAAAAGTCTATCTTCAATCTAAAATTTCCACAATTATTAAAATATGGAAAAGATTTGGGGATACGGCTGCCCCTTTGCGGGCCAGAAATCCAACTTGAAGAATTTGTTATCTATATCAATGTTTGCATCCTCTTATAGAGTTTTCAATCACTAAGGCCAATTATATTGACTATTAGACGTTAAATAATGAAACAGGGGGTAAAAAAAATTTGAAAAAAAGGGTTTTTTTTTTCTAAAAGCCTGACAAAAATAATGTTTTTCCCCGAAGAGTTTTCACCCCCCAAATTTTTAAAAGCATACCAAAAGGAGAATATATCCGTCTAGACGAATTTGCTCAATGATACTGCTTTTAAACAAATGTAAAAATTACAGATAAATTTCAAACAGGCTATGACAGGTCAGCTAAAAAAACGGGAGAAAGTTTTGCAAAAAAGTAGACAAAATTTTTAACTACAATAAGAAAGAAAAAAACAACAACAGAATAACTAGGGTGACCCCTATGATAGACATGGGGTATGGTTAAAAAGGTGTTTAAAAATTTTGGGAACTGTTAAATTTTTGACCGCAATATGGCAATTTATTCAAGAACACCATTCATATCTATGCAAGGGTCGAAATTGGACAAAATCTTGTCATTCAGATTAAGAAAAAAAAAAGGGGGACAAACATTGGATTAAAGTAGAAAAAAGAGGTATTTTCCCTTGTTTAAATTCCCAAATTGCAATATATAAATAAAGGTCCAATCAGTCATCCACGCAAGGTTATCCCCATAGAAATTTTGTTTAAACAGTAGTAGCTTTTCAGTGATTTATTAATAAAGTGCCCATGTGGCAAACCATTTTGGGGGCCCAAACTATAACAAATAAAAAAAGAAAACAAACAAGATCTCTATCAATTAATAAAAAAAAGAAAGAAAAGATGGGGGAAAACAAAGTAGAAAGAAGGGAGCTGCAAAGTAATTTGATAAAAACACAGTGGCACGCCATTTCTATGAAGCCAAATAAAATTTGGAGCAATTTTATTGGGGGTTTTTAAAAAAGAAATTAAACCCCCTTTAAAAAAAATTTTTAAATTTTACTTAGACCTTCCCAAATTTGGAAAAAATGGAGGTTTTTTAAAATTTTTTTAAGGAAGGGTTTTTTGCAGGTCTTGCATACGCCTGCTTGAAAAAAAAGTTTTAAAAATTCAAACGTCCACGTGTGGGGCGGCTCGCGGCCCCCACATTCCCCAACAACTTTTAAAATCCTACTTGGGCGGTTTTATAAGTATTGCACCTTTTTTAGGGTTTTAACTTGTATCTTTATAACGTTATTAAAGTAAAAAAAAGTTTTTTTTGTTTGGTCATTTCCATTAAATGATCATTGGTTAATTGACAGTTTGTGGGACGGTAAGTAAGAAATCAATTTCATATTTTGGAATTAAAAATTTTTGCATTTTGCAAAAAGTTAAACCCTTTTTAAATTGTTTTAAAACCGTTCGGTTGTTTACTGGCGGGTACGGAATTTGAAACAAATTTCTCTACCTGTTAGTCTGCTTTGCTTAAGCTAGCTTTTTAGTAAAACCCTAAGGAATCCCTTTTATTGTCTTCAGCATTTCAGAACAGGATATCCTGAAGGTAGTCTCTTGCAAAAAAGTAGCATTCCCAGCTAAACATCGATTTAACTGGTCAAGGCTAAAAAGAATTTTGAATAATTTATGCAAAAGTATATAGACATTTCTAATAAATCAAAAATAAAAAAGGTACAAAAAGTTCTAATTTTTTTTCAAATTTTAATGAATTCCCACCCCGCAAAGGCACACCCCTGCCCCTACCCCCCACATCCCGGGGCGGTTGGCGCTGCGGCACGCATGGCGCTCCCATCGACCTGCAATGTTTTCCTCTGTGGAAAATGTTTCTTCTGGCCTCAGGAAGAAAGTCTTGAAGTTGGAAATTGTTCTTCATTTTCGGGGCCCCCCAGATTGAAAAACTTGTTTTTTTTCTCTCGGCTTATGGGGGCCTAACCCGGGTGTGTTGTCAAGGATTTGTTTTTCCTGTACCCGTTTCCCGTGCAAGACCCATTGCCCCAAACCGCAGGGCTTTGCGCCTTTGCCCCTTCCAGAAATCCATGGACAACGTAGCAATAGTGTTTTAACGAATGGTTCGAGAAAATTGTTTAGTCGCACTTCTCGGGGCAAAAATTTACCACTGGGGGATGTAGGGATCTCATTGGCTCTAAAATCATATTACCGTCTTTGGTTGCCCCCTGTTTTTTTCCCGTTGAACGCCATTTTTGACATTATTCCCTTTTAAACACACTGATGTCAGTTTTTGTATTTTTGCCAGCAGGAGGCACACCATTTTCTAGTGTTTAAAGCAGGGAAAAACTGCTGTTGATTTATTGGGGGGGCGGGGGGAGCTAGCAGGAAAATACACCTCTTTAGTTTTGGGGTTAGGGGTTTTGTATACTTTTGTAATGTTAGTTTTGCATAGTGCACATTTTCCCTTTTTATTCTGAGTGCCCAAAAATTCATTTTCCCCCTTTTGGGGGTCCAGCCACTGCAGAAACAACAGTAATCTGCCATAAAAAAGAAATGCAAAGGGTTGCAGTCTTTCTGCCGGTTATTCCACAAGATCTATACAGATACCCTAGAAATAAAAAATTTTTTAATACTATTTTTTGTAGTAAAATTTTTTGGAATTAAATTTTTTTGGGGTAGGGTTCTTAATGAGACCATAACAAAACTTTTTCCCTTTTAAATATTATCTTTTTTAAGATTTTAGCAGTGGAGGGGGTAAAGCGGCAAGGAGGGGGAGGGGATGGAGCTAGAGGTACAGAAAAAGGGCCCCTTCCCGTGCTCTGGCGCACACAGTGAGACACGCATCCCCGGACCTTAGGCCCCCCTCGTTTGGACATTTCCCCATGAATTCAGCACTGAAGAGCATCGCCAATCTGTTCTTCAGTGGTTAACACACCCAACATCCAGTGGTTTTACCTTCTCTTCCTCTCAGTCACGGCCACAAATGTTGTCATCATCATCAGCCGGCCTGAAGCAAACACGGGCCAAATGTCACCCAATATACAAACTGCTCCAGATAATCCATATTCTGAAGACCTCTTTGATGACACAATGAGGTTGGGGTCAGAAGGCATTTCAAAAGATCAAGAGGCCAAAGAGAATGATTTTGTCTCCTGTGATGCCCTCTGAGGAGGAGAAGGAAGCTGGTCCGTCGGCAGAAATATCAAGCGGTCAGCGGTGCCTCGCAGTGCCTATGGCTTCTAGCCCGCAGCTTAAGGATATAGACTGTCAGGAAGAGGAAGTCACCTGTGGTGATGATGATGATGATGATGACATTGCGGATCCAATGTAGTCTTTTCAGCAGCAGCTGGCGGGCGCATTATCAGTGGAGGAGGATTATAAGGTAGTGTCAGTGTGGGTCTAAACTGAGAAAGGGAAAGGGCGGTCGCACAAGTCCGCTGACATTACTCTGCCAGCCGTGGTCAGTGGTGGCAGCGGGAACACTACTACTAGGTTTTCACTGTCAAAGAGGTCCAGGACCTGTGAAGCCTGGGCCTTTTTCGATCAAGCCTCAGATTCGCTGAGTGACGTTATATGCCAGATTTCCTATCAACACGTCAGTCGAGGAAAGAATGTAAAGCATTTAAGCACCACCATCATGAACAGGCACATGCATGTAAAGCATGATTTGCTGTGGAAGAGTCACTTGGAAAAAAAAATGCCACACAGGTCCTGGGCTTCCAACCATTGTGACCTCTTATGCCTCATCCTGCTCCTCTGTCACTTCAAAGCCCAAGCCCCAAAGTCCAAGTCACTGGCCGCGAGCACATGATGTGACATGAAGCAAATAACTATGGGAGGAAGACAGGAACACCCTCAATGACATGTGCAGACATGCAGCCAATCAGCAGCCAGCCAGCTTCTATGATGTCACTGCCCTATAAATAGGGCAGCCATGTTAAATTCTGCAATTTGTCGCTGTGTCTCATGTGCAGAAGCATCTCCCTGTAGCAGCACTAGATTTCACTCTACGCAACATTTTTTCAAATTACTGGGGTGAAATACCTTCACAAGTGTGTGTCATATACACACCTGTTCCTGAACCAGCGTTTTTTTTTTATTTTGAGAGATTACAATCTGTGGCCAAGATTTATTTATCCACTTTTGTGGGGAATTCTGTGTCAAATCCATTGTGTGTGTATGATTGACCTACACACACCTGAAATCCATCAAGTTCAGTCTGTAGTGATGTTGCATTCTGTGGTCAAGAGTTATTTACCCACTTTTTGGGGAATTATGTGTCAAATCCAGCGTGTGTGTGTTTTTGCCCTACACACATCTCAAATCCAGTCAGTTCAGTTTGTTGGGATACTGCTATCTGAGACTAACACTTTTTGTAGTGATTCTGTTAAACTCTGATAAATGTAGAGCCCCCCCCCCCAAAAAAAAAAAAATAAATAAATAAAAGAGTGGAGAGGGTGTCATCAGTAATTTTGCATTGACTTCACTCATCACTTTGCCCTTCCTTTGATCCTTCAGTGCCTGCTTTCAATTATCAATAATCCATCAGTATTGCTAGAACCAAAAAGAAACCAAAATGTGGCATTTCTTCCTCACAATTTTTAACACTGGGTGAGAGGTCATTTCTATAACTTTTGGGGTCATGGTGCTGTCCAAAACCAGCTATATTGAAGGTCCTATTATAAAAAATGTGGTTTATAACAGGTATTTGTTCTTCACAATTGTCAACAGTGACCAAAAGGTAATTTTTCAAATTTTGGGGAGCATGCTGCTGTAAAAAGCAGCTATACCACAGGTCCTATTGTAAAAAATGTGGTTGGTAACAGGCATTTGTACTTCACAATTGATAACAGTGGCCGAAAGATCATGTTTCAAATTTTTGGGGGCATGTTGCTCTAAAAAAAAACAATAATCCAGGTCCTATTGTAAAATAATGTGGTTTGTAACAGGCATTTTTTCTTCACAATTGTCAACAGTCGCCAAAAGGTTATTTTTCGGATTTTTGGGGGCATGCTTGTAACGGATGAGCGGTAAAGCGGGTAGTGGACCCACTGGACCACTGCCAGGCTTGCTCTGAGGGGGCGTGACTAAGCATTGGTAGAGACTAACCAAATATAGAGGATACCACAAGGACACAAACAAGACAGAGTGTGCACACCGGACTGCTAACAAACAAGATAAAAAAAACACACAGCAACAACAGCACAACATGAGACACCAACAACACACCATGACACAACATGACACAACAAGGATCAGGTAGGGAGTGTAGGGAGAAGCAGGCTTATAAACACACAGGTGAAAGGGGATTGGCAGAGGAAGCCCAACCCCGCTGCACACTGTGGGAATAAATGAGTGGAAGATGTGGCCGCCGCCCTCTATAGAGCAACAAGGAGTCAGGGCAGCAGCCAAGATGGAGGAGCAGCCTGGCCAGCACGGGAAAAGTTGCACAGCAACCGCAGGCGGGCAAGCAGCAGCGTCAGGAACGCACACGGTGACAGTAGAGGCTGCGACGAAGGACAGGAACGCGGCACGGACCGTGACAGTACCCCCCTCCTTAAGCCCCCTACTCCTCCTCCAATCCACAAAATGGAAATTCCACCTAGGTCTGGGGACCGAAACACTCCGGAGGCAACCCCAAAACCAAACTACAGGCTGCATAGCCAGTACTGGGAATACCTAGGAAATGGAGGTGCACAGGAGGAATAAACAGGGCACTAGGCAGAATGGGGGGGAGGGAACTCTGGATGGGACCATGAGCTGGCAGACGCTCTGGGCGGGACCATGAGCTGGCGGACATTCTGGGCGGGACTATGAGCTGGCGAATGCTCTGGGCGGGACCATGAGCTGGCGGACGCTCTGGGCGGGACCATGAGCTGGCGGACGCTCTGGGAGGGACCATGAGCTGGCGGACTCTCTGGGCGGGACCATGACCTGGCTGACGCTCTGGGCGGGACCCTGAGCTGGCTTACACTCTGGGCGGGACCATGAGCAGGCGGACGCTCTGGGCGGGACCATAAGCTGGCAGACTCTCTAGGCGGGACCATGAGCTGGCAGACTCTCTGGCGGGACCATGAGCTGGCGGATGCTCTGGGCGGGACCATGAGCTGGCGGACGCTCTGGGCGGGACCATGAGCTGGCGGACGCTCTGGGCGGGACCATGAGCTGGCGGACGCTCTGGGCGGGACCATGAGCTGGCGGACGCTCTGGGCGGGACCATGATCTGGCGGACGCTCTGGGCGGGACCATGTGCTGGCGGCTGCTCTGGGCGGGAGCATGAGCTGGCGGACGCTCTGGGCGGGACCATGAGCTGGAGGACGCTCTGGGCGGGACCATGAGCTGGCGGACGCTCTGGGCGGGACCATGATCTGGCGGACGCTCTGCGCGGGACCATGAGCTGGCGGACGCTCTGGGCGGGAGCATGAGCTGGCGGACGCTCTGGACGGGACCATGAGCTGGAGGACGCTCTGGGCGGGACCATGAGCTGGCGGACGCTCTGGGCGGGACCATGAGCTAACGGATGCTCCGGGCAGGACCATGAGCTGACGGACGCTCTTGGCAGGACCATGAGCTAACGGATGTTCTGGGCGGGACCATGAGCAAGCGGTACAGACACTCTGGGTGAACCACGAGCCAGTGGACAGGGATATTCACACTCTGGGCGAACCATGAGCCAGCGGACAGGGATACTGACACTCTGGGCGTACCATGAGCCAGCGGACAGGGATACTGACACTCTGGGCGAACCATGAGCCAGCGGACAGGGATACTGACACTCTAAACCCCCAAAGACCGGCAAAAGGGAAAAAAAAATAAAACACAAACACTCCCACACACAAAAAGGAAGTGCCACAAACAAGACCTGCACATAAACCAAGAAAACAGAGGGCAAGATGTCAGCGGAGTCCATGGCCTGATCCTACTCTAATGGATGAGCGGTAAAGCGAGTAGTGGACCCACTGGATCACTGCCGGGCTTGCTCCGAGGGGGCGTGACTAAGCGGCCGTTGGGCATCTTCACAGAGTCTTTGATGGTAAGGATGGCTTACCCCAACAGCTGCCAGGTGCGACCTCAGAGCAGTCCCCAGCAGTGGCACCTGACCAGACAGGCCAGAAGTGCCAAAGGTAGGCACCAACAGAATAAGAACAAAGATAAAGCAGACTAGGTAAAGGTATGTGCAGGTGCGAACAGACAAAGACAGGACAAAACGGATGTCAAGCAGGAGGATTAAACGTAAGGCAAAGGAACAATACATAGACAGACTGGAAACACCAAGAACATGAGCAGAGACGTAAGCTAAACTCAGGCAAGGAACGGCCAGGGCAAGAATACAGGCAGAGAACAAGGCAAGGAAACTCACAGACAAAGACACAAGGAGACCAACATAGAGACTAACCAAATATAGAGGATACCACAAGGACACAAACAAGACAGCATGTGCACACCAGACTGCTAACAAACAAGATAAGAAAACACACAGCAAACAGCACAAACATGAGACACCAACCACACAACATGAAACAACAACACGACAACAAGGATCAGGCCAGGAGTGTAGGGAGAAGCAGGCTTATAAACACACAGGTGAAAGGGGATTGGCAGAGGAAGCCCAACCCTGCTGCACACTGTGGGAATAAATGAGTGGAAGATGTGGCCGCCGCCCTCTATAGAGCAACAAGGAGTCAGGGCAGCAGCCAAGATTATGGAGGAGCATAGCCAGCACGGGAAAAGTCGCACAGCAACCGCAGGCGGGCAAGCAGCAGTGTCAGGTTTGACAATGCTGCTGTCAAAAAGAAGCAATAATCCAGGTCCTATTGCCAAAAATGTTTTTTTTAAAAACTTTTTTATTCTGGCTACTATTATTGAGTGTTGAAAAGGTCATTTTTGCTGGGTTTAGGGTCAAGCAGCTGGAAAAGACAGATATTCAAGGTTCTATTCAAATAAATCTTGTTTCAAATATTCATTTCTTGCTGCTAATTTTACTCTCTGTGTCCATAAGGGCATTTCTGCTGGTTTTGGGGTCAGGCTATTGTGAAAGGGGTGCCAGGGGTGCAAATAGGATAGTACTCCGGTCAGTGGCCCTCTGCCTTTCTCAACATACATGCGCATTTGCAAGAAGGGCGACATTATGCACCTTAAGAGTATGGGCATCATAGAAAAAGGCATGCCACCTAAATGCTATCATTCATGGAAATACTGCCAGAATCTACAATGTTAAACAGCATGCTATTTGGTATAATTGTGAACAGGCAGATACATGGTACAACACTTGTGCAAGAATCAATGTTCGTATGGCGCACATTTGCCACCCCAAGAACAGAGACAATTTCCTCCAGCACGTTAAGTAAAAAGAGAAGAAGAAAGCCAAGAAAAAAGGCACCTGGGTGGAACAGAAGCGTCAACCACCAGTGTTTCCAAGTGAATATCAATTGGTCCGCACTCATACAGAGAGGCAAGCACTCTCGTACAGGCAGAAATTTCTCAAGCGCTACCCAGGTCTTGACTGTCTTCTGAGGAAGGATCGAGGTCTAAGCTCACACTTCGGCCATGCGCACTCTGCTTCGGCCCGAATATTTTTGTTGCTGTGTCCTAAAGGCATTTTTGCTGTGTTAATAGATGACTGACAACAGCCCTGGCTCTCACAGCGCCCACTCTAAGTCTGGCCCTGCCAGCTGAACCTCCGTGATCCACGTTCACAGCCTCACCCTCCTTCATCAGTAATTTCTTTTAACCCACTTGACAGTAGAATGCAGGATTTTCACAGAGGCCTCATTGACCAACTGGGGACATCTGTTGTGTCTGCTTCACGTTCCAATGTCATAGTGGAACAATGTCACCAACGTGGCAGCAGTAGAATGGCAAGTAGCTGTAGCAGCAGGAGCATTGGAAAACAAGTTTTTTTAAATAGTTAATTTCTTATTGCAAATTTTTATGCTGATGGTCCACAACGGCACCAGTGCGGGTTTTGGGGTCATGCTGTGGTACAGGACAGGGATAGTTAATGTCCAGTTCAACTAAAACAGTGGTTCAAAGATTACTTTCTTCTGGCACTTTGTGATCTGTGGGTCATGCAGGTTTTTTGGCTCAGGCTGCGGTACAGGACAGGGATAGTCAATATCCAGTTCAACTAAAATAGTGGTTTAAATACTACTTTCTTACGGCATTTTTTAATCTGTGGGTCCATGAGGGCATCTGTATGGGTTTTGCGGTCATGCTGCATTAAAGGACAGGTATAGTCACTAAAATAGTAGTTCAAATACTTGTTTCTTCCGGACTTTTTATTCTGAGGGTCCATAAAGGGCATCGTTGCAGGTTTTGGGGTCATGCCGCTGTAAAAGAAACCAATAGTAAAGGTCTTATTGAAAAAAAGCTTATATCACAGGCTTCAAGGCCATCAAAATAAACTGCAGTTACTGGGTGGCGATTCTCCTTGATCCACCGTTCCAAATCAAAAGTGAGCAATTTCCTTCCACCCACACAAATTGACAGTAAAATGCAGGAATTTGAGACAGGGCTCATTGACTACCTGGAGAAATCTGTTGTGTCTTCTTCACGGTCTAATGTCATTGTGCAACAACGTCAGCAATGTGCCAGCAGTAGAATGGCAAGTAGCTGTAGCAGCAGCAGCAGCAGCAGCATTGGAAAAAATGTTTTTTTAAAATAGTCAATTTCTTATTGCAAATTTTTATTCTGAGGGTCCATAAGGGAATTTTTGGTGGTTTTGGGGTCAGGCTACTTTAAAATGGATGCCAGGGGTGGCAAATGGGTAGTATTCCTGTCAGGGGCCGGAATCAAAAAGGTGCCCGGTGATATGTTAAAAATAGGAAGTAGTAACGGGTAGGCACCCCATTTGATTTAGCTGCATGTGGCCATGAAACGGTTAATAGATGACTGACGGCAGCCATGGCTCTCACCGCACCCATTCTAACTAAGGCCCTGCCAGCTAAACCTCCTCGTTCCCTGTTGGGACGTTCTTGCTGCCACCACATATATGACAAGTAGTTGTTCCCTGATGCAAAAGTGATAGGGGTCTCCTACCAGTTACCATGTGCCATTTCCAATACCAGAGTCTTCTTATGTGTCAAGGGGGGCCCATAGCGGCTGCTACCGCTGTACCTGCTGTGGCTACGCTGTCTTCATCTTTTCAGTTAGCCATTGAAAGGAATGAATAATTTTAGCCTGTGAATTTTTTCTGTGACTCGTATAGCCTACGTGTCTTGACTAAGATGTACCATGTATCCAGTTTACTTATTGTGGATGTTAATTCCAGCTTTACCTCACCTGTTTGGGTGTAAAAATTAAGCTGGTGTTCCTCTCCCATAGACTTTAATGGTAATCAGAGATTAATCGACATCGAGGATCGACAATAGGGGAGGTGATACAACATAATCTGGAATCTGCTCGATTCCAGATTGTTGGCCGAACCGCTCATCACTAGTGCTCAGGTATCGGAAGAGGGCAAAGTTTAACTGAAGGGCGAGCTCTGGGAAACATTGCCCGAGCACAGGTGTCACAAGCTGCACGTAGGCCCCCACATCACGAGACAATGACAGCCACCAGTAGTTGCAAGAGATAAATCTTTTTGTGGCAGACACTCCGGGATGCCCAGATAATACAGAATCATGTAACTCCTTTAATAATCGTTGACGAAACTGAGTGCGGACAAAGACCTTAGAAACTGGACAATTAGCAGGTCTCATTTCCTGGTGTGTCTTAATCTCAGTGGCTAAGTCAGGGGAAATGGTTGAGACAACAGTCTCTTTGGGTAAAATGAGTACCGGATCCTCCTGAGGTGAGTGACGGGAACAGAAGCTTCTACATAACCCGTCAGCTTTAACATTTTTAGATCCTGGTCTGTAGGTAACAACAAAGCTAAAGCGGTTAAAAAACAATTCCCGGGGGCGTGGCTTGCCATGTGAAGGGAACAGTTGCACGCCAGCAGAGCTCCCGGCAGGACATAGCCTAACACCTAAAGATTACCGCAGAAATGAGCCCTAGGAGAGTGAGAAAGGCTCCCAAGCTTACTAAAGCGGCTTCTCTGGGAGAAATCCCCATCTCTAATTTTTTTACGCCGCTACAAGACCTGGAAGGAGAAGGCCTGCTGCCCCGCGTCTCTCCTGCCTCGGCGCCATCTTCTCCTGCTCCCGCCTTACCGCTGAATGTCCGCGGCGCGCCGACCAGACCGGATTGTCCCGGCGACTCATCTCCACTGTGGTCGCAGAGGACTTCGGCCGCCTCGGGACCCGAGCACACTCCCGCTCCCACAGCTTAGGCGACAGCCACAGATGCAACGAGGCAGAAGCGGCAGCCTCCGGATCGTGGATCCACCCCGGCTACACAGGTACCTTACGACGCTCCTATGGTCCGACGCTCGCATGTTCTAGCGGACACCTGTCTGCCACCTGCAGTTACCCGGTCCCCGAGCCTCGCTCTTCCCCCGAAGAGACACCCTGCTGAGCTCCCCCGGGACCTGCAGCACTCTCCGCTTTGCACCGCCGCCATCCTGGGCGGTCACGCTGCGCCGCAGGCGCCATCACAGGACCCCGGTCACAGTACACAGAGGGAACCGGAATTAATAAGGGAGATTTCTACCCCCCTTTCTGGGCCTATGGTGGGCGCACAGCAACTCAAAAAGGGTCCTATGCAGGGACAAGGGTCTGTGATATCAGACAAGCATGCTGACATGGCCATCAGACCAGCGAGTCCTGATCCCAGGATAGATGACTCTATGAACTGGGCAGCTGAACGATCCTTTGGGATCAGCCAGCTTACAACAGAGCTTGAAGATAGTTATGAGTCTGCACAGAGACTGACAAGGGGTATTAATCTTCTGCCGGCATCCTCTCAGCAGACCCCTTGTGCAGAGACCCTACATCAAGCCACGTGGGTGGAGAGACCGCTTCTTTCCACTGCTGACATTGTCCACCATCACTCCTGTGCAGGGCACCAGTTACAACATCTACCAACTGCAAGAGCCTCATCCCGGACCGGAGCTACACCTCCTGCAGCTGGTCTCTATGAAGATAGCATCCCAGTGCAGGCACCCCACGCCTGGTACAACCCTGGATACACCATGCGACTCCCATCTGGGTCCGACTCGGGGTCGGAATGCTCAAGCAATACGGGGTCCCCCCTCAAAGGGGCCGCTAAGCGCCAGCCCTCACCTACTGCCATTGGAGGATGAACCCAGAGAGCGACTAGAAAACAAAAGCCTGTCAACAGTACAGGAGGCTTCCTGGTCTTCCAATCCGGGGTCTCCAACGTGGATCAGTAGCCCTCGACCTGCTCCTGAAGTTACTTCCTTGCAGCAACGGGGCACTCCGCTATGTGGTCTGATCGCTGAGCCAACTCTCATCACTCTACCTTCTCCAGATGCGGCACTCCAGGCTCTATCTTCTCATCCAGAGCTACAAGCTTTGTTATCCCTTCTTCCATCTAAAGCGGAAATCTCGCAACTGAGCCAGGACCTGCGGCAAGCCTGGCGTCAAGAACTACAACCGGTCCAGACAGCGGTGGAAGAGCTTCAACAGAAATGTCAGCAGCTCGAGCATACACAGACATCATCCTCTATTGCAATAGCAAGCTTCCAAGCTGAATTAGCTGACCAAGTCGCTCGACATAATCATCTTGCGGCTCACTTGGACGATTTGGAGAACCGCAGCCACCGCAACAACATTAGGCTGAGAGGCCTCCCTGAAACAGTGCGTACTTCTGAACTGATTCCTGTCCTCACAAAGCTGTTCAATCATGTTCTGGGCCGTCCGTTTGATACCTTCATTGAGTTTGATAGAGCCCATAGGGCTCTCCGTCCTCAGAGTCAGGACCCTGCCAATCCAAGAGATGTCATCTGCAGGATCCATCACTACAACATTAAAGAAGAAATCCTGAGAAAAGCCCATCTCCTGGGGACTGTTCGCTACAAGGATGCGCCAATTGGACTTTACCCTGATCTGTCTAGACGGACTCTTAAGATGCGAGCATCTCTTAAACCCCTACTTGTGATCCTCCAAGAACGTAACATCCAGTACCGCTGGGGTTTCCCCTTCGTGCTGCAGGTGAAGCGAGGTGAATCTTTCATAACATTTCGATCCTTACTGGACCTCCCGAATTTCCACTCAGCCCTGGGTCTGCCACGAGTGGACCTTCCTGATTGGCATGCTGCGACTGACCCGGCCTCTCCTAGACTGTCCTCCTTCAGTCATCGTCCAAGCCGCCGACCCTTTTCTTCTGCCTTTCCAAAGTCCCAGCGTCCGAATAGGCCCCTACTGATTCTCTGGATCCTCATCGCTGAACTGAGATCTGGGACACGTGAGATATTCTTTTGTGACTGAGGGAATGTAATTTGTCTTTTGCTCTGTTTCTCCCTTCCTCTCTCTAGGGCACCTGCTCGCTCTGTGTTTCTCCTTGATAGGTTATCTTTTGTTAGGATGTTCGGCGCTGATGATGTGATTTATATCTGTTTGTAGATTGTTTTCATAGCGGCTAGGCACCCTTAGTCATTTAGATGATCTTTCCTGCCATTGGGAGCTCAAATGATTTTGAGTTTCTTACACCCTGTGAGGACCCTTCCCTCGGATGGTCCACACTGACCCCCAAGAACCATGTTGGTTTGTTTTGATCAGCATACAGTGCTGGTTAACTGCAGTTGTGAGGCTGCGCCTAAGTTCTTTTTCTATATCTTGGCCTTGTAGATCTCATTGGCCTATGTTGTTTAGTTTCTCCCCGTTTCTTTTGTCACTCCCCTCAGCCAGTCAGGGTCGGCCCTCCTGCTACTACCCGGTATTACCAAAACGCCTCTTGAGTGCGTTTGTCTGGTTGTATGAATGCATACTTTGAAGGTAACGTCTCTTAATGTTAAAGGACTAAACCTGCCTGAAAAACGGTCAAAGCTCTTTTACCACTTGCACAGGCTAAAATCCCACATTATCTGCCTGCAAGAAACACACTTGCTCAGGGCTCAGGAGCGGCTACTTCAAAACAAATATTTCCCTGCCTGGTACCATAGTGGAAATCCGGACCAAAAGACTAAAGGAGTGGCGATACTAGTGCATAGATCTCTCCCCCTTCAGGTGCTCGACACCTATATTGAGAAGGATGCTAGAGCTATTTTCTTAAAGTGCAGTTTTCAAGGTCACCTGTACACCATCGCAAATGTCCCGAATAGAGGACAGATTTCTTTTCTCACCAGGGTGTTGGATGAGCTAACATGCTTTGCCCAAGGGCAAATAGTACTCTATGGAGATCTTAACTTAGCCTTACATCCCACTCTTGATACTTCAAGCGGACGTTCCTCCGTTCCCCACCGAGTGCTTAATAGGCTCAAGAGACTGTTGCATAATATGCAGCTCTCGGATGTTTGGCGCATCATGCACCCAGGTGAGAGGGACTACACCTTCTTTTCAAATCCCCACCAGCTATATAGCCGCATTGATTATATTTTCACCCAGCACTCTCTTCTCCCACTAGTAACCGACGCTAAGATTGATGTAACGCTTCATTCTGACCATGCTCCGATTCATTGTGACCTGGACCTGCTGCACTACAAGCGCCCCTCATTCGCCTGGAAGCTCAACGAATCCCTCTTGCAGGATGCGCTATGCTTGAAAGATCTCCAAGTCACTATCTCAGACTTCCAGGACCATCACAGGGGCGACCCAACCTCCACCCAGACCCGATGGGAGGCGCTGAAGTGTGTCATGCCCGGAGTCCTGATAAAGCATGGTGCGCGTCTTAAACGTGAGGCAACGGGCAAGCTCCATTCGTTATTGTCTGAACTCCACACTGCAGAGACTGCTCACAAGGCCTTGGGATCAGAATCGGATCAGAGCCTTGCTCAAGCTCCGCCACGAAGTGTTAGCGTTGATGGAGCGCAAACACAAGCGATTCCGGCAGGTCCGGGAGGCAGGTTTTTACGAATGGAGCAACAAGCCGGGTAGATACCTAGCACGGGCGTTAAGGGAAAAAAGGGCAGCCTTGTTCGTCCCCCAGATTAAAACTACAGAAGGACAACTGGTACACCTGACTGAGGATATTTTGGCAGTATTCCAAGAATACTATTCGAATCTTTATAATCTTCCTAGGCAAACTCAGGGAACCGATAGTACGGAATTATCAACTGCACTACAGGACTACCTTAAACGCACAGCTCATCCGGTCCTGCCGTCAGAGGTCGTCAACTCTTTGGAATCTCCCTTTTCCCTTCAGGAGCTCCAGTCCGCTATTGCCGCAATGCCGACAGGTAAAAGCCCAGGTCCGGATGGCTTTACGGCAAAGATTTATAAAGTCCTAGAGGAAGATCTAGCCCCTCCTCTCTTGCTCAACTTTAATTCGGTCTCCCACTCCTCCCCCTTTGTCCCGGACTCCCTCAAAGCCCACATTACGGTCATTCCTAAAGAAGGGACAGATCCAGCCCTGTGCCAGAACTATCGCCCAATTTCTTTAATTAACACCGACGTAAAAATTTTTGCCAAAATTATTGCCTTGAGACTGAATCCCCTGCTAAGTGATCGTATCCATCTTGATCAGGTTGGCTTTATCCCCACTAGAGAAGCGAGAGATAACACTCTCAAAACGTTCACATTAATTAATTATGCACGTAAGTCAGGAATCCCTTGCATGTTACTCTCTCTGGATGCAGAAAAGGCCTTTGATCGGGTAGACTGGTCTTTTCTCTCAGGAGCTCTCGGTGCTATGGGTATAGTCCCGTGCCTCCATGATAAGATTTTCGCTCTTTATAGTAACCCACAAGCACAGGTTCGGGTAAATGGTACGCTATCTGCCCCATTTCTTATACACAATGGTACCAGGCAGGGTTGCCCCCTCTCCCCTCTCCTGTATGCCCTGGCCATGGAGCACTTACTCCAAGACATTCGCATGGGATTAAGTGTGGCAGGTTCGAAGTGAAGTGCTCCGCCTTCGCGGACGATCTACTACTGTACGTCACGGAATCTCATGTCTCTCTCCCCTCCATTCTTCAGGTTCTGCGCTCCTATGGGTCATTTAGTAAACATAAAGTAAACATGGCCAAAAGCATGGCCCTGAATGTTTCCCCCCCAGAGGAAGCTGCTCGGCTGAGGGACAATTACTCCTTCTCCTGGGCTCCCTCGCATATTAAATACTTGGGGGTCAATATCCCAGCAAACCTGGACAAAGTATTTGATCTCAACTTTCCACCCATTGTCAACTCAATGCGAGTCGACCTATCCAGGTGGAACAACAAAGATTTCTCCTGGATGGGGCGAATCAACATAGTTAAGATGAACATTCTCCCCAGATTGCTGTACCTTTTCCAGACCATACCGATTTTCCTTTCTAAGTCCTTCTTTCGTTCTCTGCATAGTCTGATCATGTAGTTTGTCTGGGCACGCAAGCATCCAAGGATCTCTAGAACCATCCTGATGAAACCTAAAGCGGAAGGAGGGCTCACACTACCGACCTTTCAGGCTTATTATTTGGCTGCATCAGCAGTCAGAATATTAGACAGTTTCCACAATTCCCATTCTAAGTCCTGGGTTCAAATTGAAACTGAGATATACGGGTCTCCTACAGCGGTAGCTCCCTGGTTGCCCCCTCTGTGGCTTCCCAAAAAAAGGCTGATATCTCTTCCTCTTATCACACAGACGACTGTACAAATAATTAGATCTTTCCCCTCCTCTATGTCCTTCCTGAGGTCCGGGGGTCCCCTTACTCCACTCACTGGTAACCCGGGAATCCCGGATGTGCTGAGCTCTGCGAGACTAGGGTTGGGAGGAGGGAGGGGATTTGGGATTTTCAAGGACATATATTGTGATGGGAAGGTTAAATCGTATTCTGCACTGAGGGATGAGTTTGGATTTCCCAGATTCTCGAGATTACACCACTATCAGCTCCTCAGTTTGTGCTCGGCCTACCAGGCACCCCTGGCACTCAATAGGGTTCTCTCTACCTTTGAAAATTGGTGTTGTCAACTACCTTTCACCACCCACTTGTTGGCTAGGACTTATGGTCTAATGACACAGACAGAGACTTCATCTAAACTTAGCTTTCAACTAGCGTGGGAAAAGGAAATCGCCAGAGAGCTCTCCGAGGATGAGTGGACGCAAGTGCTGTCACTGGCCCGTAGGACCTCAGTGTCCGTAAGAATCCAAGAACTAAACTATAAGGTTATCTCAAGATGGTATAGAGTCCCCTCGCTCTTGCACGCTATATATCCATCTGCTTCAAATCTATGTTGGAGGTGTCATAGTGAGGTGGGCACGATGATACACATATGGTGGACGTGCCCTACCCTCCAGGCCTTTTGGACTAGGGTTATCCACATAATTGACTTGGTAATGGGTGTAGAGTTGACTAATGACCCAACTGTACTACTCTTTATGCTAATTCACGAGCCCCCTCGTTCCATCAAAGGCAGACTAATCATCTTCCTTCTGAACGCCGCTAAGGCTGTTATTCCCAGGCTATGGAGAACCGCAACTTCTCCTTCTACAACGGACTGGTTTGAGGAGATACACAAAATCTGCAGGTGGGAGGAGATTAGGTGTGACTCATTGGGGGAGGGCGAGACGTTTTACAAAACATGGGACGATTGGTTTAGATTTTGCAAGACTATCCAGTATACAAACTTCCAATAGCCTGTACACTTCCCGCTCAGAGTTGGCCGATATGCGAACCGAGTGGACGGCGGAGGCTCCCTGACCCCGATTGGCTGATCCCTAGTTTACCCTAAGTTTTTCTTGTATGATTTGATGGTCATTCCACATGCAATGACCCTTTGGGTCTCTTGCATCACCAGAGATACGGTGGAGGTTTTCGCGATGACCCTGTATAACAGGGACCTGACGGGATTGAGGATTTCCGCACTTCTGGCATGGATCGTGAAATCATCCAGCTTTGCTCTTCCCTTTCCTTTCAGATCCCCTGCTCAGTCTACCCCGGTTACCTCTTTCAACACGAGAGAGGAATATTAGGGAGACCTAGATAACGCCTCCACCTACATGCACCACCTTACACACCTAGTGTTACCCTTGACGGTTACTAGCATTTTCTCAATTATAGCTATCTGTTATCTGCCTCTGCCTCTCTTTAAGGTTGTCATCTACATTTTACGATTTGCATTATCCCTGAGGAATTTAGCTCTTTATTGATTGTCAGCTCCTTATATTCCAAATCATTGAAGCTGCAGTAATTATGTATCTTTCTGTCATGAGTGTTCTTACTGCATAATGGTTTGTACCACCTGTTTTTTTTTGTCTCAATAAACTTTGGTTTTTGAATTAAAAAAAAAAAAAACAAAACAATTCCCAATGTGTCTGACATGGGTTCAATCTTTTAGCGCTCTCTAAAAAGGTGAGGTTCTTATGATCAGTTAGGATCGTGACTTGGTGTTGGGCACCTTCGAGGAAATGGCACCATTCCTCGAAGGCCCACTTACTAGCCAACAGTTCTCGGTTCCCAATGTCATAATTCCTCTCAACCGAGGAAAATTTACGGGAAAAGAAGGCACAAGAGCGGAGATTAGCCATAGCAGCCGACCTCTGTGATAGGTCTGCACCTGCTCCGAACGAAGGGTTTGGAATCGTCCACTCAAACCAAAAGTGGGGCTGTGACAAATCACTGCTCACGTTTTTCAAAAGCCTCTAAGGCCTCAGGTTGCCAGTTACTGATATTTAAACCCTTTTTAATCAGATCAATCAAAGGCCCTACGAGAAAAGAATTTTTTTTTTTTTAGTTGCGATAAGAATTAGCAAACCCTTGAATCCGCTGTGAGGATTTTAGGGGGGAAGGACGGACCCAGTCGAGAATTGCCTGAACCTTAGAGGGATCCATACGAAACGAGTTAGGAGTCAAGATATATCCCAGGAAAGGTATCTCGTGAACCCTGAAAACACATTTCTCGAATTTGACAAACAAATTATTACCATTCAAGATTTGTAAAACTTGCCGCACATGTAGAATGTGTAATGACCAGGCCTGCGAATAAATTAAAGTGTCCTCCAGATAAACGACCATACCGCAACCACTGAGTTCTCGAAAAATGTCACTTACCA
This sequence comes from Phyllomedusa bahiana, assembly GCA_025379985.1. Taxonomy (NCBI): domain Eukaryota; kingdom Metazoa; phylum Chordata; class Amphibia; order Anura; family Hylidae; genus Phyllomedusa; species Phyllomedusa bahiana. Next base: position 26,632 of record JAODAL010029945.1, on the reverse strand, counting down.
GCTTCTGGAAGACCGCGGGGGCATTGCACAACCTGAAAGTCATGACAAGATATTCAAAATGACCTTCCAGGGTATTAAACATGGTCACACCAGGCAACAGTTCAATGGCAGTCATAGAATCTATGAGGGGGTAATCTCTCAGACAGTGTATTTGAAAAAACCTCAGCAAAGTCAGAAATAAAGGCAGGAATCTGCTCTATTTTCATATTACCAAGAACAACTGGGAAACATTTGTTAATACACTGATTTCCCCACTTAATTAATTCTCCAGAATTCTAGTCAAGCAGAGGGTTGTGTTTCTAAAGCCAGGGCAACCCCAAAATGACGCCAGCGGTTAACTTCTCCATGATAAACAGAACACATTTTTCAATATGTATAGACCCTATCAGCATCGCAAGCTCAGGGGTGCAATGCTAGATATTGCCTTTAAGCAATAGGGTAGAATAAAATGCCACAACCTGCACTGAATCCAATAAAAGCCTCCAGGGAAGGCACAGACGGTTAGCGAATTAAGCGTCCACGAAATTGGAAGCTGATCCTGAATCAAAAAAAGCATTCCCAGATTCACACATAGAAAGATACTATATTTTCACTGGAAGCAACAACTTTCTTGAAACAATAGGAAACACCTGTTCGCCTGGGTGAACTTCCCGTGAGTCACCTATGCGCTGGAGTTTTCCGGCCCAATCTTCCTTTTGGGGCACTCACAGATGAAATGACCTTCTCTGCCACAGTAGTAACACAGTCCCTGGATAGGATGTGGGGTCCTACGGTCGCTGGCAGTGGCCGCTGAGAGGCCCCCACCTGCATAGGCTCCTCAGGGGGTATCTCAGCACAGACAGGCTCTGAGGTAGTAGCAGAACGGAGCAGTGGAGTAAAGCGTGCAACAGAGTAAATGTCTTTTCCCAATGTCTCTCCCTAAACCATCAGTCCAGCTGAACAGCCAGAGTCATAACGTAATCAATAGTGCCAGGGGTATGGTAAGCAACTAACATGTCCTTCACATGGTCAGTTAATCTTATTCTGAACTGGCACCTGGTGGAACATACCAGCTACAAAATTCAGAATAATATTCCTCCACAGTCCTCTTCTCCTGCCTCAAGATGGTGAGCTGAGTCTTGGCCACAGCCTCCCTATCAGGTTCGTCAAAGAGTAATCACAAGGAGTCAAAAAATCTGTCTACAGAAGACAAGCCAAGGTGAGGTAATCAGGAACGCACAATATGGGAACACAGGGAAAACGAACAGGGAGAACCTTTCACAGCCAAGGACAGCAAGTTCTGAGGACGTTTAAATGTTGTGCCCAGAAACCGCCCCAGCAGCCGATCGGTGCAGTCTCTGGGCCCTCCTTTTGGTTTGTGTAACACACTCCCTGTTCTGAGGAGAAGCAGAGCTTTCACTCCTAGGCTCATCAGCAAAGCCTCTCCCAGGATGTTGAGACAGGTCAGGTGAATTAAATACTGCAGAACATTGCACCTTAGAAGCAGGTATGTGAGTCGTGTCACCTGCATCTAGAATTCCTGCCTTCCCATGTTCCTGAGCCCTGGCACCCTAACTTTGTGTTGTCACCTGCTTGATTATGACCTTTGCCTGTCTCCTTGTTCCTGTCTCTACATCAAATGTATATGCCTATGCTCCATGTTTGCTGGGGTCCTCTCTTAGCCTGTTTTTATCTGTTGCTTGTGTCCATGTCCCTCCTGTTTATTCACCATCCCCATCCAAGTCTGCTACTTTCCAGTATCAATGTGGCTCAAGCTGTCTTGAACTCTGTCCCAAGTTCTTTTATGCTTGGTCCTCTTCTGAGGGTCCATATCCTCAGTTCATAGTGTCTTCTTCTGCTGTTCTAGAACACTCAGGTCCGGTGTCCTCGGTTCCTTGTGTCTTATCCTGCTGGTCTAGAATACTCAGTTCCTGATGTCCTCTCCTGCTGGTCTAGAATCCTCAGTTCATTGTGTTCTATTCTGCTTTTCTAGTGTCTTTAGTTCCTGGTGTCCTCTCCTGCTGGTTCAGAATCCGTGTTTGCCATTGTCTGTCACCTGATTCTCTTGAATTTATGTTTCTTGGCATCCTCAGTACTTGATTTCCTCTCCTGCTTGTCTGGTATCCTCAGTTCCTGGTATCCTCTTCTGCTGGTTCATAATCTTCAGTTCCTGGTTTCCTCTCCTGCTGTTTCATAATCCTCAGTTTCTGATGACTGCAAGACCAGAATCCATATTTCCCTGTTTCTGCCACCTGCTGCTCTGGAATCCATGTTTCCTGTTGTCTGCCACCTGCTGTTTCAGAGTCCACGGTTCTTGTTGTTTGCCACCTACTGGTCCGAAATCTATTGTTCATGTTGTATCCTGCCTGCTGTTCCAGAATCTGCTGTTCCTGTGTTACACCTGTTGTTCCAAAACCACTGTATCAGGTGTGTGCCATCTGCTGGTTTGGAAACCTGCACTCCTGGTGGTCCAATGTCCTGGCCCATCTTCCCTAAGTTCTGGTGTTCCCATCTACTGTTCTGACCTTATCCCTAACATCCGTAGCTGCAGCTGGTCAGGGAACTGCATGCCATGGTCCCAGCAATTCACACGTTTACAAGCTACGTTTCAGAGACTGTGTATGCTTGTTGACAACTTCTAAAAATAAAGTTCTGTGAAGCATAACAGGGTACATGGTAACTGAGCAATATACCATTAGCTCCCTTTAGTGGTAAATACAAGTTTAGAAAAACTTTAAGAAGAATATACAAAGTCAATTAATCAGGGTTCTCAGTGATCGGGGACACGTTCTGATAGTTTTACATGGTCGGCCATATGATTTATTTGTCTGTTCATATATTTGAATGTTTTATTCTACAGATTCAAGGTATTATTGTTACTTAGAGTAACTTGGTTTATTAGAAATCTAAAGTTGACCTCTCCTGTCTCAGTGCTCGGAGCTCCCCGGTGGATGTGACTTTTCTCATGTTGGGTTGTACAGCAGTGCTCAGAAAAGCCTGCATTTCATTTATTTCAGGTTAGAGTACATTTTACCTGGTTATATAAACCTCTCCCTGCTACAACCTCTGCAGCAGAGCTGAATGGCTCCTGACGTTTCTGTGCTGCTGCTGGTGATACATCTGATGGGACATTATAGGATACACAAGTATCTTCTTCTACTGGACATGTTGCTATTGTTGTTGGTTCTTGGTGTAACCTACTGCATCTCTAAGATCCAGGACCCTGCCGCTCAATGTGATCTTCTCATGAAGAATTACACCTTTGAGTACAAATATTCTCAGGAAGGAGATCTCATTATAGGAGGGATCTTCACTGTACATTCCTGGATGACATCATGGACACATAAAGGGAGCTTCTTCCCAAATCAAATGTGTACAGGGTAAGTAGTAATCATCATATATAAGACCAAGAGCTCTCCCTCTGTAACAGTTGCTATTTAGTGTTGCCATTGAACTTTGTTACATAATCATCATCATCATCATCATCATCATCATCATCATGGAGAAGACTGATACTTTCAGGATTTCTAGTGTAATTCTTCTTATCCAGAGCTGTATTCTCAGGAAATAAGACAATGGTGGGTGTAATCTGATCTGTAAAACCAGTGACATAAGGAACAGAAGGCATTTTTTTTTAAATGTTAATCATGCTCTTTCATGTCTTATTATTGAAAATGCAGCATAGAGATAAATTGCTTAGTGAAATTGCCCATTCAAATACTTGCTCAGGCTGTTTTGCTAGCAGGATGGATCACCAGAATTTCCTGTAAAACTGGAGATTAAGGGCGGCATGTATGAAATTTGGCGTCTAAACACCAAATTTCATGCGTATTATAATGCGAGTCATATATCAGGTGCATTCTAGTGCTAATATGACTCGTCTGGCTCAGGTAAAACACTTTGAAAATACTCTACCTGTTCCAGCAGTAATGTGCCTAAAATTGCCGTAGTGAAGCTGTAAATCTATAGCTTCGTACAGTTCTAGGGCGCCCCACCTCCCATATCCCCCCCCCCCCCCCCCCACCGAGATCAGGCTCTATAATGTGCCTGATAATGGCATGTGGGAAGGATTTCAGTAATGCTAACGGGGCTGCACCTGATGTCGGGTTGAAAATAAGCCAGACTTCTGCCGCAGCCCCGTTCATACATGTCGCCCAAATGAATTCTTCATAAAGGTTATAACGGTTACAAAAAAAAATCCATAGTAATTGTATCTTGTGGTCTTCAGTGTTCATGTCTCTCTTTGGCATGATGTTGAGGGTCAGTGTCTCCTTTTCCTGGGACTTCCTGTGGATCTTTATTCACGTGAACACCATTTCCTTGTTTCACTCTCCGTATTCCTTACATCAGATCCCATTTCCCTGTCTGCCCTTATCTGTCATATAAACCAAAACTGTTTGGATGTAGCAAAGTTTAACCTGTTAGTTATATCACAGGCATTCCATATTATCTTTTCCTAGAACATTACAAAAGCCATTGGAAAGCAATAAAAAAAAGTTGAGGTATCGTTCTAGTCTGTGAATTCATGGTGCATTATCTGTCAAGCTGAGATTTGCTACATCTTAAGGCACATCTTAGACTTTTGCATGTACAGCTACAGTATAGAGACCTACAAATATTGATGGAACATATTTAATCACTCAAGTCTTTAGAAAATGCTGTTTCAGCTTTTCGATATAGAAGAGCTGAAATGTAAAATTTTGCATGGATTTCAGTGACTAAGGGAGACAAAAAAGGGGTTAAGTTTTGGGGGGGGAAAACCCCTTTTGGACTTCCCCGGGGGTTTTTGGGGGTTTTTTGGGGGGAAAAAAATTGGGGGTTGGGGGGGGGGGGGAAAATTTCCGTTAAAAAGGGGGGGGGTTTTTTTTTTTTAAAAATTGGGCTTTTTTTTTTGGGGGGGGTTTTTTTAAAAAAAAAAATTTTTTTTTTGGGGTGAAAAATTTGGGGGAAAAAATTTTTAATTTTTTTTTTTTGGGGGGCCCCCTTAACCCCCCCCCCCCCCAAAACGGGGCTTTTTGGGGTTTTTTTTTTTAAATTTTTTGGGGTTTCCGGGGGGTGTTGAGGGGGGGGGGGGGGGGGGGGGGGGAAAAAAAAAATTTTTTTAAAGGTTTTTGGGGGGGAAAAAAAAAAAATTTTTTCCCTTGGGGGGGGGGGTTTTTTTGGGGTTTTTTGGGGTTCTTTTTCCTTTTCTTTTGGGTTTTTTTTAATGGGGAAAACCCCTTTTTTTCCCCCCCCCCCTCCCCATTTTTTTTTTTCCCCCCCCCAAAAAATGGGGGGGGGGGGGCCCCCCCAAAATTTTTTAATTTTTTCCCCTTAAAAACCCCTTTTTTTGGGTTTTCCATTTTGGGGTTTGGTTAAAAAAACCCGGGTTTGGGGCCCGGGGGGGGCCCCCCCCCCGGGGGCGGGGGAAAAAAATGTTTTTTTCCCCCCAAAAAAAATTTTTTTTCCCTTTTTCCAAAAAACCCCCCCGGGGGGGTTTTTAAAAAGGGGGCCCTTTGGGAAAGGGGAAATTTTTAAAATTGCCCCCCCTTTTTTCCATTTTTTTTTGGGGGGGGGAAAAAAAAAAAAGGGGGGGCCCCGGGGGGGGCCCCCCCCAAAAATAAAAAGGGGGGTTTTTTTAAGGTTTTTTTTTTTTCCCCCAAAAAAAATTTTTTGGGGGGGTTTTTTGGGGGTTGGGCCCCGGGGGGCCCCCCGGGTTATTTAAAAAAGGGAGCCAAAAATTTTTTAAAAAAAAAATTTTTTGGGGGAAAAAAAAGGGGGTTTTAAATTTTTTTTTTTTTTCCCCCAAAAAATTTTTTTTTTGGGGTTTTCCTTTTTTTGGAAAAAAGGGGTTTAATTTTTTAAAAAAAAATTTTTTTTTTTTTTCCCCCCCCCAAAAAAATTTTTTTTTTTTAAAGGGGGTTTAAAAGGGGGGTTTTTTTTTTTTAAAAACCCTTTTTTTTTTTCCCCCCCCTTCCCTTCCCCCCTTTTTTGGGGGGGGGGGAAAAACCCTTTTTTAACTAAGGGGGTTTTTAAATTTAAAAAATTTTTTTTTTCCCCGGCCCCCCCTTTTTTTAAAAGGAAAGGGGTTTTTCCCCCGGGATGGACCCCCTTGGGGGGAAAAAACCGTTTTTGGGTTTTTTTAAAAAAGGGGGAGCCTTTTTTTGGGGGGGGTTTTTTTTAAAAAAAACCCCCGGGGAAGGGGGAAAGGGGTTTTTTTCCCTTTGGGAAAAATTTTTTTTGGGGGCCCGGGGGGGGGTTTTTTTTCCCCTTTTTTTTTTTAAAAAATTTTAAATTTTCCCGGGGGGGTTTTAAAAAATTTTTTTTACCCCCCTTTAAAAAACCCCTAATTTTTTTTTTAAAATTTTTGGGGCCCAAAAAAAAAATTTTTCCCCCCCCCCTTTTTGGGTTTCCCCCCCCCGGGGGTTTTTTCCCCCCAAAATTTTTTAAAAAATAAAGGTTTTGGGGGGGGGGGTTTTTTTTTGGGGTTTTAGGGGGGGTTTTTCCCCCCTTTTTTTTTGGCCCCCCGGGAAAAGGGAAAATTTTTTCCCGGGGCCCCCGGGCCGGGGGGGGGTTTAAAACCCCCCCAATTTTTTTTTTTCCCCCCCTTTTTTTTGGGGGGGTTTTTTGGGGGGGGGGGGAACCCCGGGGCGGGGGGGAAAAAAATCCCCGGTTTTTGGGGGCCCGGGGGGGGGGAAAATTTAAAAGGGGGGTTTTTCCCCCTTTAAAGGGGGGGGGGCCCTTTTGGGGGCCCCGTTTTTTTGGGTTTTGGAAAAAAACCCCCTTTAAAGGGAAAGGCCCCCCCCCCGGGGGTTTTTTTTTTTTTTGGGGGGGGGGTTTTTTCGGCCAAAAAAAAAATTTTTTGGCATTTTTTAAAAAAATTTAAAAAAAAAATTTGGGGGAAAAAAGGGGGCCCCCCGGGGGTTCCCCGGGGAATTTTTTTTTAAAGGGCCGGGGGGGTTTTTTAATTTTAATTGGGGAATCCCAAAAAAAAAAAAGGGGGGCCCCCCTTGGAAAAAAAATTTTTTTATGGGGGGGGGGGTTTTAAAAAAAGGTTTGGGTTTTTTTTGGGGGGGGGAAAAAAAGGGGGCCCCCCCCTTGTTCCCCCCCCAAAACCCTTGGGGGGGGGGAAAAAAAAAATTTTTAAGGGGGGAAAAGGGGGGGGGGGGCCCCAAATTATTTCCCCGGGGGGGAAAACCAAAAAACCCCCCCCAATTAAAATTTTCCCTTTTTTTTAAATTTCCCCTGGGGGGCCCCCCCCCTTTTTTTTTTTTTTCCCCCCAAAAAAAAAAAAAATTTTTTTTGGGGGGGGGGGGCCCCCCCCCCCTTTTTTTTTTTCGGGCAACCTCCCCCCCAACGGGGGGGGGCCTTAAAATTTGGGTAAAGGGTAGGGTTTTTTTTTTGGGGGAAAAGGGGCCCCCCCTTCCTTTTTCCCCCCCAAATTTTTGGGCCAAGGGGGCCCCCCTTTTTTTTTTCCCCCCCCCCCCGGGGCCCCCGGGGGGGCCTCCCGGGGGTTTTCCTTTCCCCCCCCCCAAAAAAAAAAACCCCCCCCCCCCCCAAACCCCAAAAGGGGGGGGAAGGGGGGGGGGGGGGGGGTTTTTAAATTTTTTTTTTCCCCCCCGGTCCCCCGGGGGGGTTTTTTTTTTTCCCCCCGGTAGCCCCCCCAAATTTGGGGCCCCAAAATTTTTTTTAACCCCGGGCCCTTTTTGGGGGGCCCCCGGGGGTTGGGGGGTTTCCTTCCCCCCTTAAAAAAGGGGGCCTAAAGGGGTTTTTGGGGGGGTTGGGTTTTTGGGGAAACCCTTTTTTGGGGGGGGTTGGTTCCCCCCCCCCTTTTTTTTTCCCCCTTTTTTTTTGGGGCCCCCCGGGGAAAAAGGGGGGGTTTGGGGGGGGGGGTTTGGGGGGGGGGGGCCCCCCCCCCCCCCGGGGGGGGTTGGTGGGGGCCCCCCCCGGGGGGGGGGGGCCCCCCCCCCCCCGGGGGGGGGGGTTTCCCTTTCCCCCCCCCGGGGGGGGCCCCTTTTTTTTTTTCCCCCCCCCCCCGGGGTTTTTTCCCCCCTTTTGGGGCCGGGGGGGGGGCCCCCGGGCTTGGGGGGGCCCCCCCTTTTTTAAAAGGGGGGGGGCCCTTTTTTTTTAAAAAAAATTTTTTTTTTTTTTTCCCCCGGGTCACCTTTGCCGGATTTTTTTCCTGTACTGCCTTCAGGAAAGTTTTTCTGCCTTGTTGCCCGACTTCCGTTTTAACCCAACCTTTTGCTCCTGTTTTCTTGACCCCGAAAAATTTTCCCCCTGCCTTTAACCCCTTGCCTGTCCCGACTTGCCTACGTCTTTTCGATTTTGTACCAAAGCATGCCTTGGCTGCCCCCCGCAAGCAATAAAGGGCCCGGGGGGGCGGGCCTGGTAGTTCTTTCCCCCCCGCAGCAAATCCCCTTTCCCCTTTGCGGGGGCTTGGGGAAAAAAAGGGGGTTTTACTTAGATTTTCCCCCCCCTTTGGGAGGCTTACACCATCGTTGCGGTTTGGGCCAGCCGGGAAACCCCTACCCGCATTTGTTACAATGCCAAAAGGGGTTGTTTCAGATGTTTTCCAGGGGTTGGGAAAACCTAAGGAAATCCCGACTGATCAGGGGAAATCCCCCTTTCCCTGTCGAGGGTTAAAGCGGGTTTTCTGTAAAGGTTTTTAAAATTTTCCAGGGTTCCCCAAATAGGTTACCATTTCCCCCCAAAAGACGAGTGGTGGAAAAAAGATTTCCAAAGACCCTGAAAGGGTTTTTGTTAAGAAGAGTAGTTTTAGAAGGGGTGGGGGAGGGTGGGAAATTTTTTATTGCCTACCCGATGTTTTCCATCAGGGAAGTCCCCAAGCGTCCCCCCCCCCCGGGTTTCCCCTTTTCGAGTTTGTATATGGCGATGCCCCCGGGGGATTTTTGGATTTTACCAAGGAGACCGGGGAAAAGTGAGGCAGCCATAAAAAAAGAAAAATAGAGCATATTCTCAGATGAGGGAATAGTTCAATGATGGTTGTAAAGGACTTTTTTTCCCTCCGGGCTCAGGAGGCTAGAAAAGGGGTTATAGCGGTCGGCCCCCCGCAGTTTACCCCGGGAGCCCGAGTACTGGGGTTGGTCCCACTGTTGAATTCAGGGTACACCAACCAGGCAGGGGGAAGCCCATCGGGTAATCATGTAAATTTTTTAAAAACCCTGGAAGGATAGGGACCCTCCACCAAAACCCCGTGCCTTTGGAAACCCCGACGCCAGCTATTAAGGAGGTCAAAATTGCAGAGACCCTGTCGCCCTCCCAAAAGCAACAGTGTAAACAGTTACTTATACAGAATAGAGATCGATTTACCTATAGGGTGCCCGAGTCTCACAGGGAGATTATTGCAAAAGAGGTACAACGAAAGTTTGGGCCCAGGGGTAAAACGAGGAATCAAAAAGTGGGTGGTTTGTCCCCAAAATCCTATTCGAAGCCAAAGGGATGCAGTTTTTTTTAAACGAATTTTTCGTAAACTAAAGAGGATCTAAGGGGATGCTTATCCCCTGCCCCGGGGAGAGAGTGAAGAGAGACTTGGGGCCAGTGGTAATCCGACCCCCGGTCTTCCCAAAAGGGTATTTTCAGTTCTGTTTCAAGGGAGGCTGGAGAAAAGGGATTTTCCCCGGTTTCCTTCCAGTTTGTTGGGGGCTTTTTTTGGGTTCAGGAAGCCTCAGCGACTTTCCCCGAGGGCCAGGACCGGATTTTGGGCCCCACAAGAGATATGCGGCCCGCCTACTGGATGACAAGTCATTTTTAGTAAGGGGCTGGGAAAGTCATCTGGTAAGGGTTCAGGCTTCCTGGGGCGTTGGGAAGGGGGGGTTCACATCAACCCCAGTAAGTCGGCTTTGGGAATGGGGGAAGCCCGCTACCGGGGCTTCATCGTGGGGGAGGAGTGATAAAACCCTAAAATTTAACAAAGTAGAAGCCTCCAAAACTGGCCCTTCCCAGAACAAGAAACGGCAGGGCGTTCCTGGGAATCAGGGGTTTTTATAGAAATTTTATTCCAAAATTTTACAAGATAGCGTCCCCCAACCCACCGACAAAAGGAGCAAAATTTGTGCAATTAATGGTCCCCCCGGGGGCCCAAAGGGGGCCCCCAGAAACAATGTCAGCACCTGTAGGCGCCTGGGGTTTGTGGCCCCGGTTTTTTTTCCCAAAGGGGTTTGTCTTCAGGGATGCTCGGGGTACGGATTTGGGGCTGGATGTCTCAGGCGTAAATGGAAAGAGCACCAAAAACTACCCAGTAGGAAGCTGTCCCCAGTAGAGAAGAATTCCTCGATAATTGAGAAGGAATTCCTTGCCATCAAGTGGGCCCTGGATTCACTAACGGAAAACAAATTTACTGGGACGCAGATTTGGGTTTAAAGGGGTCAGATAAATTCCCCCCCCCAAGATGGCAAAGGGTGGGGAAAAAGGGGAAGAACCCCGGAAACACGGGGGTTTTTTTGGCCAAAAAGGGTTTTTTCCGATTTTCCTTTTTTAACATGGGGCCAAGAACAAGGTAATGGGCCCCCCTGGCTTTGGGGTGGGGTGAAAACCAAAAATTTTCTGGGGGGCCCAGCGGGGTTTGGTTTTGCTGACACAGGGTTTTTTTTGTTATTAAACTTGGCACAGAATTTAGTCTGTGCGGGTTTTTCACAGGACAGCCCCAAAGATGGGGTGGGAAGACTTTTTTCCCAGTTTCCCCCGGGGCCCAAAGGCCAGTTTTTTATTTTTTCTATGAAAGCCTGGAGGTCAGGGGAAATTTGGGAAAAAGTGGGTGGTTGATTGTCTGTAAAGCTGGGAGAGTGTTGGGGGTGCGCTACAATTTCCAAAGAAAAAACAAAACACGCCAAAACTAAATTTGGGAAAAGGGAAAGGGCGGAGGCCTAAATTTTGGACACGGGACGTAAGTGTCCCAAACAGACTGGGAAAACCTTTTTTTAATTTTCTCTGCTTTTCTGGCTGAAGTTAACCCCCACATTTATGTTCCCGGGTTTGGGTTTAAAGACAGAAAAAAACGCCTAAAACTTTTAAAACAGAGCTAAAGGATTTGGTCCTGTTTTAAATCCAAAACCACCGACCGACCCCTTTACAAAAATATAAATTTTGGACAAACAGAAAAGTCCAAATTTTTAATAGAAAATTGATTAAATACTCATTGGGGAAAAAAAAATTTCCAATAAGTCCCCCAAACCCTTTAGAAGAAAGAAGAAGGAGTAGCGGGGGAACTCGGGCCTGTCGCCACCCGTGAAATTTTTTTCAAAAAGAACCCCTTTTTAAAAACCCAAGGCATTGAATGTATACTATCCTTAAATATCCCTTTCCCATATTTTTTTCCCAGAAACTTTATAAAAAAAATTTTTCATATTAAAAAATTTTTGTTAAGCCCTTAGAGCATCTCGACTAAACAAACCAATAAGCCCCTTTTTCAAAGGAAAATTTTTAATCCCCCAAATTTATTTTGACCTTTTCCCCCATGCACCACCTCATTTCAGAAACCCTATTTTGGGGGGGCCCTTTAAAAAAAAAATTTAAAGAGCCACGTTTTTTTCTCCAAAAGTTTTTTTAACCTTTTTTCCCAAAAATTAAAAAATTTAGAGGGGGAAGGGCCCCCATATATTTATGGGGGGAATGGGGGAAAATTAAAAAAGGGTTTAAATTGAAAAAACCTTTTTGAAAATTTAGAGTTAAATTTTTTCCTAAAATGAGCACGTAGTTTTCCCCCCCTCCCGGTGAGCCCTGAAATTTATTTTTACACAGAAACCCCAAAATATAATTTAACGGGGTTATTTTTTACAACCTACAAAAATCACAAAAAAAATTTTAAAAACCCCAGCCCCAAAAATATAACTTTTAAAAAAAATCGAAAAAAAATTTTTTAAAAAAAAAATACCCCCATACATATACACCAAAGGGGCTGTGTAACTACTCGGGTATAGGGGACAAATAGAGTTTTTCCCGGATAAAAAAACCCCCCCGGGGAAAATTGAACTCAAAAAACCTGAAACTTTCCCACAAATTAAAAATCCTAAATTTAATAGGTAAGGAACCCCCCCCGGAAAAAAGGGCCCCCCGCCCCCTTCCGGTGATAACCCCTTTTTTAAAGGGGTTGTCTCACAAACTTTAAAACCCTCTTACCCCAGCCCTTTTTCTTTTGGGGGTTTTTCCCCAATTTAAAATTCGGGGGAAATTTTTAAACGGTTTCCAACGGGTTTGGTTTTTAAAGCCAGGTCGAAATCTATAGAAAACCAGGTGCTAACAGCCAAACATTTTTAGACAAACAGGCTGTAGCTATAGCGCCCTAAAGGGAGCTGGCAGCCCTGCATGAGGGGAAAACAAAGGAATAGTAGGACACTGTTAATGGACATTATTGAAAAATTTGACTTGTTTCTGCAAGATTTTAAAAACAAAAAAACAATCCCGTAGTGAGACAAACCTCAATCAAATCAAAAAAAAGCCTATATGAAGCATATATTTTATTATTTGAGTATCTTACTTCCCTTTGCATTAGGCTTGCTCCCCTTTTTTTTCCCCAAAGCGTTTCTTCCTCCCTTTTGGGCCCCAAAGAGGGCTCATCAAAGGGGGAAAACATAACCCCTTTCCCCGGGTAAAAAGATAAATAAAGGAAATAAGGGAGGGAAGCCTAATGCAAAGGGAAAATAAATATTCCAAAAGGGTAAAAATATGCTTCTATAGGGTTTAATGATATGATGAGGGAAAATTTAAATGCCCTTTATTATTTTTTATTATAAAAAGGTTTTTGGGGGTGTGTTTTTAGGGCAAAAACTGCCCAAAGGAAATTTCGGGGTTTGAAAAATAAATAATCATTGACCCATTTTAGGGGTAGATATTTAAAAAACGGGAAACCACCGGAAGGGGGCGGTGCCCCCCTTTTTTTTAGGGGGATTTTCCCAAAAAAGTAATTGAGGAAATAAAAATTTGGGGGGTAAAAGGTTTTTTTGATTTCTAAATTTTTTGGAATATAAAATCCGGAAAAAACTCCCCAAAAGTCCCGTCAGTAACACAGCACTGATGTATATGTATGTGTATTTTTGTTAAAAATTTTATCAGATATTTATTAAAAGTTATATTTTAGGACTGGGTTTACAAAATTTCTGCAATTTACTTTGCCTAGATTTTTCTTTCACTTTTAAATCAGAAGAAATAAGTCTTTGGCCTAATATTTGATCTTTATGATAAACAAACATGGGACGTTATATAAAAAGTTTGCCAAGTTGCGGGTCGTTGATTAATATACCCCAATTAGAGATGGGCGAATTGATTCTAATGAAGTGGAATTCGTTTCGAATTTCAGCAAAACTTCGATTCGGAACGAAGTCGAACTTTGGGGTACTTTGGGTGAACGAAGTGTGCTTTTCATTGATAAAATGGCTGCGAGCACATGGCGTTACATGGGGCAATGAACTCTGGGAGGAAGAAGGGCATAGCCTGCATGACATGTGCAGAGATGAAGCCAATCAGAGACCGACGGGATTCTGTGACGTCACCGCACTATATAAGTCCGGGCGCGACGCTGCCAGCTAACGCTCCTCTCACTGTACTGATTAGGGAAGGTGCTGCCGCGGCTGCTTGTGACAGCTCTTACTGAAGAACTGATTTTTATACAGCGATTTTTGGGGGGTATCTCAGCTTGTCTCAGAGACTGCTTCTCTTAATGTTCTATTTCTTATTTTTTTTTTGGGGTATTGGATCTGAAGTACAGTGTGCGTCTGAAGTCCACTGCAGCTGCATATACATTTTAATGCTATCTGCTCAGAGCACATTGAATATCCAAGGGGGATCTAAGCCTGTTCCTGTTGTATTCATTTAAAGAAACAGCGTTTTTACAATACAAATACCACTTCATTTTTGGCTGCTCAATTCTATTGCGCAATTTACATCCAGGGGTTAATTAAGCGTTGTTTTGCTGCTGTGGTGGCTAAAATAAACCGTCTTTTTCACTGCCAAAAAATACATTTTTCCTGTAGCATAATTCACAAGCAAAGGTTAATTACAATTTTTTCTCTTGTTGTGTAGCGTAAAAAACATGCCATTGTAACACGCTACAAAGCTAGTAGTTTGTGGTTGCTCAATTGTTTGGCGCAATCTACATCCAGGGGTTTATTAAGCAATGTTTTGCTGCTGTGGTGACTCAAAGAAACCGTCTTTTTCACCGCCAAAAAATAAACTTTTCCTGTATCATAATTCACAAGCGAAGGTTATTTTCCTCTTGTTGTGTAGCATCAAAAACACGCCATTGTAACACTTTACAAAGCTAGTAGTTTGTGGTTGCTCAATTGTTTGCCGCAATTTATATCTAGGGGTTAATTAAGCATTGTTTTGCTGCTGTGGTGACTCAAAGAAACCGTCTTTTTCACCGCCAAAAAATACATTTTTCCTGTAGCATAATTCATATCCGAAGGTTAATTAAGCCTGTTTGTGCTTTTATATTCAGTAAAATACACAGTGTTTTTAAACGGCACATATAAGCTTGTTACTGGGTTCATTTGGAGTCAAATACAGGGTGTGTATTTATCATATACAGATATCTTCATCAAACAGTGTCTGTACATTTTAGAACAAACAGTATGTCAGACAGAGAGGTGGCAGGCTCTTCACCTGCGAGTGGCAGAGGCAAGAACATTCCTGGAGCAGGCCCAGGTCGCAGCACAGCAAGGGGACGTCGCAGCAGGGGTCACTCGGTGAGGCCACAACTGCCGCTGTCGTCTAGCGGCCGTGTGTTGTTCAGCAACCCAATGGTTCTTGATTGGTTGACTAGGTCCTCCACTTCCTCCCAGATGACATCTGACAACCCCAGCCAAGAGTCGGTGTGAACGTCAGACACAACCCTTAGTTGGCATGGCCCGGGAGCGGGTCAGCGGCCCTCACCTATGCTCAACCCACCTCTGTCCCATCCGGTTCCCTCAGCCAGAGATCTACTATGTGGTCTGGGCTCAGTGCCACTATACAGCGAGGATGAGGAGGACCGTCAGCAGCTACTTGGCAGCGAAGAAATGGGGCCAATATCCCCTGCTTCTTGCAGTAGGTGGCAAAGTATAGATGTGGAGAGTGGCATGGGAGGTCATGTTGTGAGGGGTCAGCCTCTGCATACCAAGACCGGTGATGAGGACAGCAGTGACGATGAAACACAAATCGATGATGATGTAGCCGACCGCACGTGGGAGCCGGGTAAAGCAAGGGCTTCCTCATCGTCAGGAAAAGAGGGTGTCAGCTTGCGCGTCAGGCAGCGGCGCAGCCAGCAAGTGGGTTGTGTGGCCGTGAGTCAGCAGGATAGCAGCAGTGTGAGGTCAGGAGCCAAGCGGCCATGAGGTAGAAAACCCGCTTCGCAGGTCCAAGAACGTAGCGGCACAGGGGCTCAGCGAGGCAGCGGCGGCAGTAGTCACTCAGTGTGGAGCGTTGGCCGTAAAATCAGCTACTCGGCGGTGTGGCAGTTCTTTGCTAATACACTGGAGGAGCCGAATATGGGTAAATGTAGAATCTGTGGGCAGAAAGTGAGGCGTGACCAGGGAGCTAACGTTGGCACCACGGTCCTGCGTCAACACATGCAGCGTCATCATCCGGTGGCCTGGGAGAAACATGGCTCAGATGTGGTGGTACATCCTGCCGCCGCAGCAACAGCAGCAGCAGCGCCCAGTGGCACGCATGCCATTGCAGCAAGTCGAGGCTCCACCACCTCTGCAGTAGGGAGTTGTTTCTCTTTGCCATCATCTATAGGTCCAGATGCACTCTGCCACCCCCGTTAGAAGGTCCACTGGACTACTGGGCTGCCAATCTGGTAGTGTGGCCGCAACTTGCCGAGTTTGCAGTGGAGAAGCTGTCCTGCCCGGCCAGTAGTGTGGCATCAGAGCGGATGTTCAGTGCGGCGGGGGCCATTGTTACCCCAAGGAGAACCCGCTTGTCCACGGGAAATGTGGAACGACTGACCTTTGTCAAGATTATCAGGCGTGGATCGGTCAGGATTTCCACACACCAATGCCTTAGGCGTCAGACTACATCAGCCATGACGCCTCACCCAAACTGTGAGAAAATGAGTCTGGGTTCAAACTACCTGCCTCAGCCACTATTCTGATGCCGCCACCCGCCGATGCCACACATCTGCTGACAGTTTCTCCATCTGCCACCAACCATTTTTACCAGGGACTGGTATTGCCACCCACCTCCACACTCTGTCATTGTGCCACTCTGTGAATACATGCTGCTTCTGCTGTTGTTGGTGGCTTGACATCCACACTGTGTCATTGTGCCACGCTCTGACCTCATGCTGCTGCTGCTGTTGTTGCTGCTGCGGTCACCTACACACTGTGTCATTGTGCCACTCTGTGGCCCACTCCTGTTTTTGCCACCTCCAGAATGTCATTGTGCCACTGTCTGACCTCATGCTGCTGTGGCTGCTGTTGTGACCTCCACACTGTGTTATTGTGCCATCCTGTGGCCTACTACTGTTTTGCCACCTCCAGAATGTCATTGTGCCACTGTCTGATCTCATGCTGCTGCTGCTGTCGTGACCTCCACACGGTGTCCTGGTGACACTCAGTGGCCTACTACTGTTTTCCCCCCTCCAGAATGTCATTGTGACACTCTCTGACCTCATGCTGTTCCTGTGGCTGCTGCTGTCGTGACCTCCACACTGTGTGATTGTGCCACTCTGTGGCCTACTACTGTTTTGCCACCTCCAGAATGTCATTGTGCCACTGTCTGACCTCATGCTGCTGCTGTGACTGCTGCCGTGCCCTCCACTCTGTGTCATTGTGCCACTCTGTGGCTTAATACTGTTTTTGCCACCTCCAGAATGTCATTGTGCCACTGTCTGACCTTATGCTGCTGCTGCTGTCATGACCTCCACACTGTGTGATTGTGCCACTCTGTGGCTTACTACTGTTTTGCCACCTCCAGATTGTCATTGTGCCACTGCCTGACCTCATGCTGCTGCTTTCGTGACCTCCACACTGTGTCATTGTGCCACTCTGTGGCCTACTACTGTGTTTGTCACCGCCAGAATGACAATGTGCCACTGTCTGACCTCATGCTGCTGTGGCTGCCGCCGTCACCTTCACACTCTGTCACTAATGTTGCCACCTGAGCTCTCAGCTTGTGTTTTTTCCAGCTTTCGCTGGCATGACTTTATCAGGCTGCTGTCACGTTTACTGGCCGCAAAGCCAGTAACGCCCTGGTACAGGGTATCCTAAGGGCCCCCCGTGGGCACAGATGGCAGTACTCGTGGCGGGTAGCCGAAGTGCAGGACACAGGTGACGGATAAACGGATGCAGAAGCTTTTTAATGGAAGCACAGTCCCAGGGTGATAACAGATTACACAGCAGGAATAGCTGACTGGAGTTCAGCAGGTATAAGGTGCGCTGGACAGCGCAGAGTAATGCAGACGTTTGGACAGAAGCTTAGCAGACACTCAGGAAACCAGGGGGTTAACAAGGCAGCAGCTTAGCAGCAGAGGTCTAGCGCTAATGAAGAACATCAACAAACTGACCCAGAGTCCAGGGAGGAAGTTCCTTATGAAGGAAAGGGTCAGAGGTCACGGGCAGGAAGCAGGAGCACTGTGTGTATAAATGTCCGCAGGCTGGCGCGCGCACGCCCTATGGGGAGCACACACACGCTGGGGAAGTCACAGAGGACGGACACGCGTGGAAGCAGGACCAGGTGGGTAACGCTGAGCAGAAGCAGGCGCAGAGCAAACTGACACTGCCGCTGTAAGCCCCACACAGGGAGCCACAGCAGACCCAGACACAGAGTCACGGGCACGAGCGCGGTCCCAGGCATGGGCCGCGGCGTGATTCGTGACAGCTACATTTCCGCTTGAGTTTTTTGGTCAGTTTTGCCCTCTTAAGTGCCCAGGGACTTTTATAGTGAAGCGATTCTAAGGCGGCGGCAGTCATGTGCGTTTTTATACTAAAAACACAAATTGTATGAAGACCAAACCAAGCTCCCTCTGCATATTTAAGCATGGCACAACATTCTACAACACCCTGAAGGCTCTGTGCAGCCTGGAAATAGCTGTTTTTTAACGCAATTCATGCCAAAGTAATTCGGACCGAAACTAATTTTGACGGAAAATTCGGCGAAGTGACCGAATCGAATTTTTCAGAAATTCGCCCATCTCTAACCCCAATATTTGTTGATACTTTTCTTAACGTGTTGCGTGGGTGCTTATTCTCTGAGTTCCAGGCTTCTGGAAGGTTCTTGGAGGCCTATAAAAAGCCTGGTACTCCAGGTGATCAAGGGGCGTGACCGGCTGCCTAGAGCTAGGAGCGACAGAATAGTTGAAGAGAGGCTCTGGCCCCCGGAGGCTTGAGGGAGGCTTACAATAGGAATACTGTGGTTTTTGTGGTGATGTGCAGTAGGCACAAACCACCTGGCAGTAGACGGTTAAACTTTGATGTGTTTAGTTAGTGGCCAGACGGCCACATTTTTATTTTATGCTATAATTCTGTTGTTCTTGTGCCTCAATAAAGCTGGCTGAGGCCAGTTTAAAAGATTCCTGGTATCAGAAGATTAGTGTCCAAGACCATTCTACCCAGGGCGGTGATTCGAAGAGCTAAGCGTTCACCCCTAGGACTGACCAAGATGGCATCCAGACGAGAGTGAGTCTTCACAGTGGACACCAACGAGACCTTACTAGATATAATTTTATTCTGTGAGACAAATAATTCTTGTCTATCTTTTTGTAGTACCTCTATCCCAGTATTAAATAGGGATTGTCTTTCATATCCACAATTTTCAAACTTTCTTGTGATCTTATACATTTGTTTGAGATACAATATATCATCCGAACAAATAAGACAGGCACAAATATATTCTGTCTTTGGAATCCTTTTAAAAGTTTGAGGTGCATGGTAACTTTTATGATGTAAAATATTATTACTATCCAATGTTTTTCAAAACAATGAAGTAATCAAACCATGATTATTTTTATTAATTTCCACATCTAAATATTGGATAGTGCTCTCACTTTTTTTAATAGAAAATTATATCAAATTATGAAGACTTTTGATATAATCAGCAAATTTATTCAGGGCTTCACGGATTCAAATGTTCCTGCCTGCAGGCAGAGAGAGAGGAGGGCCTGCCGCGCAAGAGATGTAAGTGCACTCTATATGGATGTATTGAGCACAGCTGTGACATGCAGCATTGGCCCCCTCTCAGCAGCAACAAGCCCCCTCCCTCCCTTAGCAGCAACCCCCCAGCCATGTAAGGGTCGCACCAGTATTCCTACCTGCCTAAGGTGGCCCACTACCTACCTATCTAACTAAGGGGGGCCACTATCTTTAAGGGGATCCACTATCTACCTGTCTACTTATGGGGGTGCCCACTAGCTACCTAGCTACCTAACAGGGGTGCCCAGTACCTATCTTTGTACCTAACAAGGGGCCCACTACCTACCTATCTAACTCAGGGGGCCCACTAGCTAACTAAGATGGCCCACTGCCTACCTATCTAACTAAGGGGGGCACTATCTATGTAAGGGGAGTCCACTATCTACTTGTTTACTTAAGGGGGTGCCCACTACCTACCTATCTACTTAATGAGGGTGTCCTCTACCTACCTATCTACCTAACAGAGGCCCACTATCTACCTATCTAACTAAGGGGCCCACTAGGTAACTAAGGTGGCCAACTACCTACCTATCTAACTAACTAAGGGAGACCACTATCTACATAAGGGGGTCCACTATCTACTTGTTTACTTAAGGGGTGCCCATTAACTACCTATATACCTAATGGGGGTGTCCTCTACCTACCTATCTACCTAAGAAGGGGCCCACTATCTACCTATCTACCTATGAGGTGGTCCACTACCTATCTATCTACCTAAAGGAGGCCCACTACCTAACTATCTACCTAAGTGGGGTCCCACAACCTATCTATCTACCTAATAGTGTTCTCTCTTTTTGTAATAGAAAATTCTATCAAATTATGAAGACTTTTGATATAATCAGCAAATTTATCCAGGGCTTCACGGATTCAAATGGTCCTGCCTGCAGACAGAGAGAGAGGAGGGCCCAGCGCGCAAGAGATGTAAGTGTACTCTATATGGATGTATTGAGCACAGCTGTGACATGCAGCATTGGCCCCTCCTCAGCGGAACAAGCCCCCCTTTCCTTTCCCTTAGCAGCAACCCCCAGCCTTTTTAAGGGTCGCACATTTTTCTACCTGCCTAAGGTGGCCCACTACCTACCTACCTATCTAACTACCTAAGAGGGGGCCCACTACCTACCTATTTGCCTAAGGGGGCCCACTACCTACCTATCTAACTAAGGAGGACCACTATCTATGGGGATCCACTATCTACCTGTCTACTTATGGGTGTGCCCACTAGCTACCTATCTAACTAACGGGGGTGCCCACTACCTATCTATCTACCTAACAGGAGGCCCACTACCTACCTATCTAACTAAGGGGGCACACTAGCTAACTAAGAGGGTCCACTACCTACCTATCTAACTAAGTGGGGGGGCACTATCTATGTAAGGGGGGTCCACTATCTACCTGTCTACTTATGGGAGTGCCCACTAGCTACCTATCTACTTAATGGGGGTGTCCTCTACCTACCTATCTACCTAACAGGGGCCCACTACCTATCTAACTAAGGTGGCCCACTAGCTAACTAAGGTGGCCAACTACCTACCTATCTAAGGGGGGCCACTATCTTCATAAGTAGATAAGGGGGTCCACTATCTACCTGTTTACTTAAGGGGGTGCCAACTACCTACCTATCTACCTAATGGGGGTGTCCTCTACCTAGCTATCTACCTAAGAATGGGCCCACTATCTACCTATCTACCTAACAGGAGGCCCACTACCTACCTATCTACCAATGAGGTGGTCCACTACCTATCTATCTACCTAAAGGAGGCCCACTACCTAACTATCTACCTAAGTGGGGGCCCACAACCTATCTATCTACCTAATAGGTGGTGCACACCGTACCTGTCCACCAAAGAGGGGACCCACTACTTACCTGTCTGCCTAAGGGGGCACTACCTACCTATCTAACTAAGGGGGCCCACTACCTATCTATCTGTCTAAAGGGGGCAAAGTACTTACTACCTGAAGGGGGCAAACTGCCTAAGAGGACCAAGTAAAACTAACTACTTACATGAGGGGGTTGCATAGATAGATACCAGGAGCTCTACCTAACTACCAGGTCACCAAGGGTGCAATTATTAACATTTGAGGCACTATGGATGGGGAATTTGTACATGGATGGCACAGTGAGGCATCTCACGTGTTTGTGTTCTTTAGGACTTTGTTGTTTGTCCAATATATATATTGTAAGGCAGCAGCAAGAAAGGTATATAACGACGTTTATATCCCAGCCAGGTTCTTGGCATTTGCCTTTAGAAGCTCAGACGCATGCCACCAAGGTAAGGAGCCTTGGTGGAATGAAAAGCCAAAGTAGATAGTTGTCAAAGTAGATAGGCTGTTGATACACATTTAACGTTTGTGTTAGTATGGCTTCCAGCCATTCTGGGATGGCTTTTCATTGGGCATAAACGAAAAGTTCAGTGGGTGCTTACTCCCCATGTTCCACTCCAGGATTTACCTGGCCTTTATAAGTCAGCAAGTCAGCTGACTAGAGGTGGCTACAACCCCAGACTACCATTCAGTCTTGGGGGGAGATACGCTATGGAGACCAGCGTCTGTCACACCACTGTTTGATACTTACAGAGTGCTAGTAAGTGCAACTTTGTTAGAGCTCAGATGAGCAGGTTTTTGTTTGTTTACATTGTGCATGTCTGGCACCTGTTTTTCTACCTGTGTTCCTGAAAATAAAATATGGAGGACCTGTATTTGTACCCGAAGTTTCTGTCTCTGTCTCTATGCCTGAAGATACAACGTGTGCCAAGATCCCAGAGCTGTAAAAGCTCACATATGATGGAGGATGCAATAAGCATATTAGAGGCAGTACTCTCAAAGAGACAGTACCTGAGACAGGAGGGAGTGTTATAAACCTATGTCCTGGGTGAAAGCCGAAACCACACAGTCATGTATATATATACATATATACATGTGGTTTTAGTATCTAACTTGGTCTATTGCCTTTTAACTTTGATACAATGTAAAGAAGTCAGTTTACAGCTTGCATTACAGTATTAATTTGGTCTGCATACAAAATAACTTAATACACAGCCATCAATGACTTTTCCACTGGCAACAAAAGTGAGTACACCCCCAAGTTGCAAAGGATAAATTGTGCTCAAAGTGTCAATATTTTGTGTGGCCACCATTAATTTCCAGCACTGCCTTAACGCTCTTGGGCATGGAGGTCACTAGAGCTTCACAGGTTGCAGCCACTGGAATCCTTTTCCACTCCTCTATGTTGACATCACGGAGCTGGTGGATGTAAGAGACCTCCTAAACCTTCCATTTGAGGATGTCCCACAGATGCTCAATAGGGTTTAGGTCTGGAGAAATGCTTGGCCAGTTCAGCACTTCTACCCTCTTTTTCTTTATTAAGGCAGTGGTCATCTTGGTGGTGTGTTTGGAGTCGTTATTATGTTGGAATACTGCCCTGCAGCCCAGAATGGAGGGGTTCATGCTCTGCTTCAGTATGTCACAGTACATGTTGGCATTCATGATTGCTTCAACTAACTGTAGCTATCGACACCTAGCAGCACTCATGCAGCCCCAAACCATGACACTACTTCCATCATGATCAACTGTAGGCAAAGATTGTGTCTTTGTACTCCTCACCTAGTTGCTGCCAAACACGCTTGACACCATCTGAACCAAATAAATTTATCTTGGTTCCAGTAATCCATGTCCTGAGTATGCTTGTCTTCAGCAAACTGTTTGCAGGCTTTCTTGGTTCATTTTTGACAGGCTTTTTTTGGGACGAAAACTAGCAGCCCCAAATTGATAAGTGTGCGTGTATGGATGAGCATTTTAACTGTGCCCCCTGCCTTTTTTTAACCTCTGTAGCATGTGACAGCAAAAATATTCTATTTTTAAAAGAAAAAATTTTAAATGACGCTGGCACGTGAGAACTTCTTTGGTCAACCATGGCCTGTTCTGAGTGAAACTTGTCTTGTTAAATTAATGTATGGTCATGGTCTTGGTCTTGCTGCAGATCAGTTTCAGGGTGTTGGCAATCTTCTTTTAGCTTCGGCCATCTTAATGCAGAGCAATAATTCTTTTTTTCAGACCCTCAGAGAGTTTTTTGCCATGGGGTGCCATGTTGAACTTACAGTGACCAGTATGAGAGAGTGTGAGTTATGATTAGAGATGGGCGAATTTCTCAAAAATTCGGTTCGGTCACTTCGCCGAGTTTCCCGACAAAAATAAATTTGTTCCGATTTACTTCGGGACTCACTTTAAAAAAAAGCTTTTTCTGATGCAAACCCTGCGGGGTGCTGTAAAACGTTGTCCCAGGTTAAATATGAAGGGAGTGGGTTTGGCTTCATACAATGTTTGTTTTGTATGACACGCGATGACTGCCCCTTTTCTTGAAAACGCTTCACTCTAAAATTCCCTGGGCACTTAAAAGGGGAAAAACTGACCCAAAAAATGAAGGGGGAATGTGCTTTAAAATTTATGGCCCGCAACAGCTGGAAAAAAAAAAATGAGGGCCAGGTGGAAATTAGTGAAGAGTGTGGGGGTGACGGTGGGCACAGCAGATGGGGTCAGAGAGTGGCACAAAGACTTCTGGGGTGGCAAAAAAAGGGTAGGCCACGGTGGCACAATGACACGTGTGTAGGGTTCGGCAGCAGACAGCAGCGCTGAGCTAACAGTGGACAAAGCTTTGGAGGTGGAAAAAACAGGGGTAGGCCACAGGGGCCAATGACACAGTGTGGAGGTTACGGCAGCGGCCAAAACGCAGCTGAGGTCAGACATGGCACAATGAAATTCTGGAAGTGGCAAAAAAAGGAATAGGGCCCCGGTGGGACTAAACACAGTGGTAGGTCAGGCAGCAGCCACAGCAGCAGAATGAGGGCAGAGAGTGGCACAAAAGACATTTGGAGGGGGCAAAAAAAGGAGTTGGCCAGAGGGCACAATGACACGTGGGAGGTTCGGCAGCAGCACAGCAGCAGCATGGGTCATAGAGTGGCACAATGACTTTTTGGAGGTAGCAAAAACGGAGTAGGCCCCGAGTGGCACAATGCCCCGTGGGAGGTTTTGGCAGCGCACGCAGCAGCATGAGGTATAGAGTGGCACAATGCATTTGGGGGGTAGAAAAACAGGATAGGCCCAGAGTGGACAATGACACAGTGTGGAGGTTACGCAAACAGCCACAGGCAGTGGGTAGAAGTGGCAAAATGACATTCTGGAGGTGGCAAAAAAAAGGAGTAGGCCACGAGTGGGACAATTGACACAGTTTTTAGGTCACGGGAGCAGCCCCAGCAGAGCATGAGGTAGACAGTGGCAAATGAAATTTGGAGGTGGCAAAAACTGGGTAGGCCAAAAGAGTGGACAAAGACAGAGAGTGGAGGTGACGGCGGGGAGAGCATGAGGTAGACAGTGGCACAATGACTTCGGAGGTGGCAAAAAGGGTAGGCCACAGAGGGGCACAATGAAGAGAGTGGGGTGGGCGGCAGCAGCATGAGGGCGAAGTGGCACATGACCCCCCCTTCGGGGGGTGGCAAAAACAGGAGAGGCCAAAAAGGTGGGAAAAAGACACAATGTGGAGGTCAGGCAGAAACAGCATGAGGCAAAAGTGGGACAATGACATTTTGAGGTGGCCAAAAATGGAGTGGCCCCAAAAGGGAACAATGACCCGAGAGTGGAGGTGACGGCGGCGCAGATGAGGCAGAGGGGGCACAATGACATTCGGAGGGGGCAAAAAAAGTAGTAGGCCACAGAGTGGCACAATGACAGAGGTGGAGGTTACGGCAGCAGCAGCATGAGGTCAGGCAGGGCACAATGACATTTTAAAGGGGGCAAAACAGTAGTAGGCCAGAGTGGCCAAAGCAGAGGTGGAAGGTGACGATGGCGCAGCATGGGTCGCAGTGGCACAATGACATTCTGGAGGTGGGAAAAAAAAAGGGGTAGGCAAAGAGTGGCACAATGACACCATGTGGAGGTTTCAGCAGCAGCCACAGCAGCGCATGGGTAGCAGTGGCACAAAAAAAATTCTGGAGGTGGCAAAAACAGGAGTGGCCACGATGGGACATGACACAGTTTTTTAGGTCAGGCAGCGGCCCAGCAGGCATGAGGTCAGACAGTGGCACAATGACTTTTTGGGGGTGGCAAAAACTGGAGTAGGGCCCCAGAGTGGCACAAAGACTGGGTGGGAGGTGCGGCGGCAGCAGCATGAGGTCAGACAGTGGCACAATGACATTCTGGAGGTGGCAAAAAAGGAGTAGGCCACAGAGTGGCACAATGCAGAGAGTGGAGGTGACGGCGCAGCAGCATGAGGTCAAGAGTGGCACGTGACTTTGGAGGTGGCAAAACAGGGTTTTGGCAAAGAGTGGCACAATTACACAATATGGAGGGCACGGGACGAGCATGAGGTCAGACAGTGGCAAATGCATTCTGGAGGGGGGCCCAAAAAAAAAGTAGTAGTCCACAGTGGCACTGACAGAGGTGGGAAATTACGGCAGCAGCGCATGAGGTCATGCAGTGGCACAATGACATTCTGAAGATGGCAAAACAGAGTAGGCCCCCGGTGGCACAATGCAGAGAGTGGGGTGATGGTGGTAGCGCCTGAGGGAGACAGTGGCACAATGAATTTTTGGGGTGGCAAAAAGGAGTAGGCCAAAGAGTGGCACAATGAACAATGTGGAGGTCAAGGGGGGCGCAGATGAGGGCAGAAGTGGCACAAGAATTCTGGGGGGTGGGAAAAACAGTAGTAGTCCCCAGGTGGCAAATGCAGAGAGTGGAGGTGACGGTGGTAGCAGCTGAGGTCAGACAGTGGGACAATGACATTTTTGGGGTGGCAAAAACTGGAGAAGCCCCAAAAGTGGCCCCAAGACGAGAGGGAGGTGCGGCGGGAGGAGCAACAGCATGAGGTCAGAGGTGGCACAATGGGAAAAGTGTGGATGTCACGGCACCCGCAACAGCAGCAGCAGCATGAAGTCAAAAGTGGCAAAGGAAGGTGTGGAGTTGGGGGGCAATACAGTCCCTGGTTAAGATGGTTTGGGGCGTGGAAAAAAAATTTTTTCCGCAGAGGTGGGAAGGCGGATGGCAGCATCAGATTAAATGGTTGGGGGCGGGGTTTGAACCCGACTCATTTTCACAATTTGGGTGAGGCGTCTGGCGAGGGAGTTGAGCCCAAGGCTTGGGTGTGGGAAACCTGGGAACCCCCGCCTGATTATCTTTACAAAGGTCATCGTTCCAATTTCCGTTTGCAAAGGGGGTTTTCCTTGGGGTAACGGGCCCCCCCCCGCACTGAAATCCCCTCTGATGCCACATACTGGAGGCAGGACAGTTCTCCCCTGCAAACTCAGCAAGTTGCGGCCCACATCCCGTTTTGGTGCCCCCTAGCCAGGAACTTCTAACTGAGGGGCAGAGTGCTGTCCAAGTAGGCCACCACCCCGGGTTTGGGTCTTTCTCCGATCCTGCTGTGCTGCTGGCGACTGCCCCCCTTTACAGGCGGGTGAAAGGAAAAAACTGTCATCAGTGACTCCAGGGCTTAGGTTTAATGATGGGGCTGGTACTGCTCTACCCCCACCCTTTACCCCGAGCCCCGGCAGTAGTACATG